>CM036586.1:118521021-118720898 GCA_020745705.1 Hemiprocne comata | reverse complement strand
TTCTTTCTTCTTTCTTTCTTTCTTTCTTTCTTTCTTTCTTCTTTCTTTCTTTCTTTCTTTCTTTCTTTCTTTCTTTCTTTCTTTCTTCTTTCTTTCTTTCTTTCTTTCTTTCTTTCTTTCTTTCTTTCTTTCTTTCTTTCTTTCTTTCTTTCTTTCTTTCTTTCTTTCTTTTTCTTTCTTTCTTTCTTTCTTTCTTTCTTTCTTTCTTTCTTTCTTTCTTTCTTTCTTTCTTTCTTTCTTTCTTTCTCTCTCTCTCTCTCTCTCTCTCTCTGCTGGCTTGTGGTCTATCCAATTGGGTCAGGTTGAAATATTGTATTGAGCATACACACACACATATTCTCTGGTGCATCTATGGTATTTGTTTTTCACTCTTCTCTGTTCTATTTTATATTTTAGCAAATGTTAAAACTTGCCTGTGAGTGCGTGTGTGCTTACATGTGCATATCAATCGGTTACACACCCGGTGGAAGCAAGCCTGTCCCAACCCAGGGATGGACCCACAGAAATAATTAAAAGACTACCCTGAATATTAATTGATGTGACAAAAACATAAAAACAAACAGGGTGATTGTGCCCTGAGATAAGGTGGCTTTGAGCCTTTTTCCTCCAAAGTGACAGCCAGTTGCCTGGTATTTCAACACTTTTACTCCCACTCTGGATCCAAACCATGAAATGCAGATGTGAGCAAACAGGGTTTGGGTTTGGTTTTTTTTGTTGTTGTTGTTTTTGTTCTTGGTTTTATATTTGTTTCTTTGTTTTTAGTTAAGACAGTGATTTGTTTCTTTTTCTGTTTTGGTTGTTGTGTTAAAATATTCTGAACAGAGCAGTGAGCAAAAGTTTATGCTGAGTCTTCTTTCGACCATGGGGTGCATTTATACCCTCACATCCAACTACTATATGTTCTGAAATATATGATACCATGAATTCTGTTTTATAGACTCAAATACTGTGACTATTATACTGTATTAATCCCGTGGCTTGCTCTATGAATATTCTGGTTATAAGGATTTCAAACAGGTAACATGCTATATTTAAAATAACATTTTATCCAGAAAGATGATCCATGTATCCATGTCTCATTTTATTCATATGAGCAGTGCTGGTAAAGAGTTGACACATAATATATTTATAAAAAACAAACTATGATGGCAGCTAAGGACTGTGTTACGGTATTTTCATATTTTTATTTTATATTCATTTCTATTTGTGCAGGCACAGATTCAGGTTTACCAGGAGTTGCTTATTTTTTGTTACTCCATTTTCTCCTCACCTCCATCACTTTCAGCTTTTGCACATGCTGTTCTTCCTCCTCATGAAAAGGGTTCTTTGAGGTAGTAGGAATATTTTCTGGTTCAGGAACAGCTGACTGCATCACTATTCACAGACTTAATACATCACTTTACTATACCTACCTTTAAAAAATAACTTTGTATATAAATATAAGCAAACAGATCAATTACCAGACAAAGGATAAATCATACATGGAAGTCTCTCTTGCAGATCACAGTATCTCTAAGGTTGCAAACACCTTTTTAACTTACTTTTTTTGGGGAGTGGGAAGAAGACAAGTAAAGACATGTTATTACAGTTAACACAAAGCAAATTTTTCCAGCTGAATCAAAGCAAGGTTCAAGTAGATGAATACACTAAAAATATGGCATATGCGGTTATTGAACCAAGAAAATGGTGAAACTAGTCACTGACAATTAGGGAAAATCTTGTCTAAAATCTTAGCATCTAGAATCACATATTTTTTATTTACTTTGGCTTTGATATCAGCTACAATCACAAACGTTATGTTATTAATGAATGCCTGGATCTGTTACAGTCCTTTAGAGCTATGCCTTTTAACACTGTAATGCTAGGATACTCCCCTCAACATGATACATATGGCACTAACTTGATTCCATCTCACAGCTCATTGACATCACCCTAATGCTATTGTGCTAAAGAAATCTCTTTCAAATGAAATACATTTCTTACATATAGCAAATGCATCCCTAATCAATATACTAAAAAGTGATCTAATGAAAAAAATGGTGAATATCGTCTTTTCTTCCCTCTTTGAGCGAGAGTAATCTGAGAATGAGGAATGGGAGAGAAGGAGAAAACAGTTTAAAGATGAATGGGTCTTAATGGGAAGATATATCTAATAAATAAATGACACACTTGCAGCAAATTAATCATAACTGAAACAAAGTGAAATTCCAGAAGCAGTGTGCAGTTATCACAAGTAGGCCTATAAAGCAGCCAATAAAGAATATATATCTATATAAAAAAAGAATTATCACAAGTAATAACCAACAGAAAGCATGAAATATACATTTCACAGAGTTCTTACTGCTCAAGTCAAACATTTTACCAGGGGTAATCCCACTCATAGATAATTTCTTTAATTTTTGCCATCACTTTACCTCCAATCAGAGAATTGAGATGACACAGAAATGGGTATATACAAGAAAATACAAGAATGGGACTAACCTTCGAAATCACAAGCAGGATCTTTACATTTTCCACACCTAATGGAAGTTATGCAACAAAAAGCAGTGGTGTATCAGGGAGTAGGAGAGTGGATAGACCACCTAAATTAGAAGAGTTTTTCCTTCTGGGACCCATATTTCTAGAGTGGATTTCATAAAACACTTCCAAGCACTTTAATGTTTTATAAAGAATGCGTGAGGAAAAATTAGGTGCTGTGAAATGAGCTCCACAGTTAAGAAAGGGCAACTAAGCAGACCAATAAGCACTACTGAAGAGAAAATGGGTTTAAATTTCTTCCTATCCACCAGACCCAGAATTAAGGAATCACATTTCTTTTTGCTCCCTGCTGAAGTTTTGAGGCTAGTGATACTGTTAGTCTTCTATGGATCCCCTCTGCTTTCTGAGCAGGTGGCAGCTGTTTCATCATGTCCAAAAGTGCAAAATTAGCTTAAATAGTTAGAATAGCCAAACAAAAATGTAGCAACTCTGCATATAGCTGGGAATCCAGTGGGCAAACTGCTTTCTTTGGCTTTCAGGCAGAGAGTTGTGTTTTGTAGAGTAGTTTCACAAGAGGAATTCATCATGGTGTTCCCTGTAGGATACAGTGAAATAAAATAAGTCTTAGAGTCAAAAGGGATGTAAATGGTGGCAGAAATACATGTTTCTCAAGAATAACATAGTGTTAACAGCTGTGCAAGAATCTGTAGGAAAACAAAAAGTGGGTAGCTTTTGGCAAAAAGAAGACTGTTCTTCAGATTGTTTGCTTTGATATATTTGTTTAAAAGGGTAATAACAATAAAATAGTCTGAAATAACCACTACTGAGTAACAAGATTTAAGAGAAATGAGATGACAAATAACCCATTTTAATATCCATTTAAATTATAATGACCATTGATGGACAAAATTGCATTTATTCACAACTTTCTTTAAACTGAGTTGAAGGATGGGATTATTGTAGGTTGTAATGTGACCTTTTCTCTATTTAAGACCCTTATGTAAAAGATCTCAAGGTATAAAGATTTAGAAGTATACAAGAAGGACAACTTACAAAAACTAAGATAAAGCTTGGGATTATAAGCTTTGCTATTTTTTTATATCACACCACCCTTCTGAAATGCTGGGGTGTGCCTGTCTATGTGTTCCAGTAGCTCTTGATTACCCCATTTTAAATAAAGCATCTGTCAATACTCCCATTAAATTCTTCATCAGCTCTGAGCAAAACCACAGATCCAGCTGGAGTTCAGCACGGCCACCTTCAGTTAGGAGCCCTTTTCCCTCCTCTATTGCTAACAGATTACATATGGCCCAGTTCAAAAGTCATGTGGGGTTTTTGTGGGAACTGCATCTACACTGGCTGGGTCCCACTGCAGCTGCCTAGTAACAATCATTAATGAGACACAGAGGGAAATAATACAACTTCCAGATTAATTTCCATAGTGATGTCCAAGTCCAACATAGAGCAACACCTTTTTCCTTCCCACCCTGGCTCTGCTTTGCAACCTCGGTGGGACTCTGCCCCTGAAGCTCCAAAGAAGGGTGGGGAAACCAGGGTCTCCCAGCAGCAGTGTGCCTGCCCCACCACCTCCAGCGTGCCAGGGCTATCTTTACAGGCAAATGTGAGGTTAGTCCACTTTGTCAAACAGAGGACTCTTCCAGCACTTAAGCAGGGATTAACTATCCAAACACAGTCTTCCCTTATGCCCAGGTGAAAGGAACAACATCATTATCTGTTAATGTGCTTTAATCAGCTTCTCAGATACACATGCCAGGTTTGGGAGTGTGCACTCATCACCGCCACCTCCTAGCCAAGGTATGAGAAACCAAAAAAGTTGAACTGGCACAAAGCACAGACTCATTAAGCTCCCAAGATCATTAGGATTGTGACTGTCACTTTACCTTTGCAAAGATTACGCCCAACACAGAAAAGAGAGTCTGGAGCTGCCAAGGCAGGATCTGGAGCATGAATATCCTTTCACATAATGAAACAGCAAGGCCTATACAAGGCATCAGAGCTGTTGGAGGAATGAGTGAGAATACCTTTGTAAAGGAGTGCTGTGCATATAGCCATGTGCAGCAGCACAGTTGTTACAAAGGAAGCTGAATCAGACTACTTCATTCTCCAGTTTTCTCTCTCCTGCTCATGTATGCATATGCGTGTGGCACTGTCTCACTACCTTACACCTCCCCTGCTAGTTTTCACAGCAGGAATCACTACTGTGTGTTTGTTTGTTCTGCATATAAAACACTACATGTTTTCTTCACTTATGTCATTAGCAAATATACATGCTATGGGCAAGCAATTACAGAAGGCAGCAGTTTAATAGGTGAAACTGCGATGAGGCCGTGTGCTGTGGTTGCCTGCTGAGCAAGACTCCCAGATAATGAGTTTATGGGGCTTGTATGGTCACATGAAGCTTAGAAGCCACTTGATGCTTTTATGGAAAATTCTGTAATTGCCACATGCTCGCAATGTATATTAGCACCATTAAAATCCTTCCTTAGTTTGGCTGAAATTTGTCCATGTAAAGTGGAAGCATGCAAACTGTGTCATATTTAAGCACACAGTAGGAGACTAGGCTGCACACACTTGTAAAAGTTATAGTGTAAACTGTCCTTCTTGTATGGGAAATTTAATGACAGGATTCAAGATCAGTATAAAAGGAAATCAATGAGTAGAGCAGAAAAGGCTTTAGTTACCCAAGGCATCAAAATTATTTTGAACAAAAGTGCTGCAGAACTAGAGCATGGTATTTAAAAGAGCAACATCAACACATTTAAAAGGTGTTCCTGTAGGGAAAAGTGCCTTTTTTGGACCAGTAACTCTTCAGCACATTTCAACTCAGAGTTAAATTTTTACATCTGCTTTTGAAAGCTCCTGTAAATAAGAGGCTATAGTGGAAACAATGGCACAGATTTAAATTCTACTGTGATGCAATCAAATATAATTATAATAAGCAAATGCTTCTTTCTGGAACTTGCACGTGGTTTGAGGATGAAGACTGGAGATCCATCTTCATTTTTGCCAGAAGCCATTGCTTTTAGATTACTGTAAAGGAGAAACAGGCAAGCACTTACTTTGTAATAGTGATTTTGTTTCTAGCCATATGGGGTTTTGTGGGTGCAACTCCAATTTCCTGTGGGGTGTGCAATTTTGTTTTCCATTTTTTCATTCTCATAGAGAATAGTTTGATGTGCAAGGTGGTATTTTAGTTCTTTTTATCATCATGAATCATAATCCTGATCCGAAAACAGCTCAGCACAATGCACATCACACTGAAGTCAGTTGAATCCTTGTATATATGAAATCATTTAGGTTCAGAACCTAAATTCATTTTCATAGTTAGAGCACAGACCTTCTCACAATGCATATGTTAAATGCAGTCACCAGAAATGCACTTCTATTCGGTCATAATTATGAATATCAAGTATATTCTTGTTCATAAATCTAATTCCTTCAAAATCCAATTTAAAAATAGCAGTTTTTAAAAACGAGCTGTAAGAACTGCTCACTGAATCTGAGAGGATTCCCTCAAAACCACATAAACATCTTACTGAGCATTTGCTAAAGATGATCTAGAACTGTAGAATATCAGTATCAGAAATCATCATTCAGACAAGATTCTGAACTCAGATTACATTATGGGAATTACTATATTTACTGTGTTCACTGTGTTACAAGCTGAAATATTCATATTCTCAAATATTTAAATTATTTCAGTAAGAGGAATAAACATTTCAAATATACTACTTCCTGATTTTTGGTGCCCCTTTTTCAAGTTTACAATGAAGACAAGTAATAAACCCCCGTTTTTCTAAAACTCTGAGAAACTTTTTTACAGTATTGCCCTTCCTACTGTCTCCACCTGGACACTCTTTAGAGGAAGAATTTCTTTCCCTGTCCCTTTTTAAAAATCCTGACCAAGCTGAGTTCTAACCGCTCCTTTAACAACACTATTCCTTATTAAATAATTTAATTTCTGAAGATCATTAATAGGATAAGATATTCTGCTACAGATTTGTTTATAGCAACAAAAGCAGTAACTCTGGCTCATGCTCAGTTACAGTGAGGCTAAACTATGCTGGTGTACCCAGCATGTGAGGACTTCTCCAGCATAGCAGACCATCACTGAAACTCAGCACACATCTACTATAAGACTAATCAACTGTTGTTGTCAAAGGAGGCATAGCAGCGAAGGAATTCTATGAACCTTCTGGCTTCTGAAGCATCCTCTCAGAGTTTTTTACAGTTGCCACGAATTGTTCTGCCCTGAGGTATTTAAACCAAATTAACCCACCTGCTTTTCTCTTTCCATACTGGTGAATACAGATCAGGAGGGACCACCTTCCCAAGTTAAGTGTTTATATGGTATGCTGTCACTTCAAAACTGGAGCCACTATGTAGCCTCTGTGCAGGGTATCAGTAGCAAAGGCATGTGGTAAAGGTGTATAAAGAGTTTAAAAATGTGTTCAGAAAAGTTATATGTACTTACAGTCCGCATTGCACATTTTGCTTGTATAAATACAAATCATAGCAGACTTTAAAAAATAACATACATCCATCATGGAGGTTGATTGACACAACAATACCTCATACAGACTAAGTCACATTTAAAAAAGAAAATTACTTCCTTAGTCATGTTCTTGACATGTTGTCAGAGTTGGTAAAATAACTGATTGCTTTCTTTTAACATGCTCTGTCCTCATAATTATGCACAAATGAAATTGGATTCATTATTCCCTAGCAAAGCATGTGTCATTGCTTGGATTAGATTAAGGTCTTCATTGCTATTTCTGCCAGATTGGGAAAGAGAATGGAACATTCAGATCCTCACCAGTGCTACCATGGGACAAGCCTTGCAGCATTAAATAGTAGACAGTCACATAGTGAATTATATTCAACCTGCCTTGGCTCCAGAGAGGACACAGTAATGCTGCATACAACCCAAAATGAAATCTTGGATGATGTAATGATTATATGCAGCCTGCAAGAAGTTTCACTCACACTCATACTCTGTCCAAGCTAAATACAGATGAATTGTGTACAAATGGATCAGGTCACAGATCCCAGAATAAGTTGATATAAACAGTTTCAAATATTTCATATAAAGTAAAGTTCTTCTCACATACTAAGAAGTGTTGTATTTTCCTTCCATTTTAATACAGATGGATAAATCTAGAATTAATAAAGAAATACACCCTTCAACACAGGAATGTTCCTGTAGTACCTACAAGTCTCTATGAGCTTCCTGTTATTCACAGATCACAATCTACAAGTAGGAAAGATGGGAGGAAAACAGAATTTACAATATTACCCATCAGTTCTAGCAGTTGCATGACTGCTGACATTGTATACTGGCATGGATCTCTTTCTGCATGGTACCATGCCATGGCTCAGAATTCAAATTTGACTGTACATTGCAACTCCTCAAGTTCATTTCAAGGGGTTTAGCTGAAGCACAGCCTGCAGGACAGTCGGAAGGAGCAATTACTTTGGTCATAAATATTTTTGCCAGCATTTCCTATGCTTTCCCTGAGTGCCCAAAGGCAAAGCAACTGACAAAATTAATCTTACTCTTTCTCCCTTAGGGTCTATTAGGCAAGAGGAAGCTTATGGCACTTTTGCCCCTGATTTTGAGTGAGATCACAGTGACAGTAAAAAGAGTCCTACTCTCCTTCCATGCTGCACTGGAGGTGATGTTTTTTCTCTTTGTCTAAAAAAACAAAACTAAAATAATTTAGATAATGGCTTTCAAGTCTTGCTATTTCTGCCATCCCTTCTCCTTCAGCAACTTCTCATAAAGGCTTGGATCATTCAACTGTCTACAGACACGACAGACTCATTCAGTTAATTAGCTTTTTGATTGACCAGCCAATGAGTAAATGCAAAAAATAAGGCTGTGCTGTTAGTCTTACCCCAAACATTTTAACTCAAGGCAGGATAAATTCTATTCTATCCACCAGCCGTTATGGATCCTCAGCTTTTATCAAGACCCTATATTTAAAATATTGGAAAAACTGTACTGGAAGCATTGCTTTTCAGAAAACACCAGTGAATTAGTGCATCTGCCACCATCTGGTTATCTTTGAGCATTTATTGCAGTTCTTACAACACAGACCATTTCTAGGATAGTTTGAACATTTTACATTCTGTACTTTCTGAATACATGACAGAGAATGACATAACTTAGAGCTTTAGAATCAATTAATCTTTTTATGAGTAATACTTGAAGTGTTTCAGCTTTTGGTTGGTGCATTTACAAACCTGTGTCTCTTAGTTATTCATTTCAGTCCCTTAATAAATATTATTTTTAACTATGGATTATATTTACCATGTCATCTAATACCAACTGCAATTGCATAAACATTTGAACAGAAAATTTGTGCTAAGCCTGAAACGGAACACCAGATATGAACACTTAAAAAAATGTCTGGCTCCAATTCCAGTTACTACATGCTATACTTATATTTTGCTTAAGTACAGATTCATCTCAGTAAAAAAAGGACACAAGTGCAGCATATGTTCTTGTAAGGCTTTCCATATTTTGTTGCAGCTGCTGTAAGAACCTTCTGATACAACAACTGATGCTGCAGTCTACACAAAAAACAATCCACAGTCATACAGATCCTATCTGAAATAGCATGCAGAAGGATATAACAGCTTGGCCATAAGCTCTTACTCAGATTGGCAGCTTACCCATTTGCAGTAAGGTTATGTTCTAGAAAAACTGATACACTGAACAGGATGGGCCGGGGATCCACACCTTGATGCAGAGCAAGGGTGTAGCCAGCAGAATCTCTAATTGCCCTGGTGTACTACTAAAAGTCAGGACAAGGTGTAAAATTGACATTCTGGCATTGAACTTACTTGGTAGAAGTTTTGCTGTAGTGCCAGAAAGATTCAGGTTCTTCTATGAAACTGGAGAGACTGTACAGCATTGCTAGGATCAGACTTCTCAGGAGGCAATTTCTAGATGACCTTTGAAGACACATAGCCTGCTCAGTCCCTTACACAAGGAGGCTGGGGAACTTCCCTGGCACCAGGTGCTCCATCACACACAGGCTTGAGACTTTGTGCATTGTAGGTCCTCAGAATGGCACAAATGCCACAAAGATATTCAGAGATTGCCATTGATCTTTTAAGTTTGCTGTTCTATAGACACTAAGTCCAAACCTGGCATTTTTGCAGGCATTTCTGACATGCTCCAAGTCTCTTGAGTATCAGTGTGTGGCAACTGGCCGTTAATGTTCCTAACTGCTAGATGCATTTTTTTTTGTTTACTTTTTAAAAATTAAAACAGTTCTAATGAAGATTTACACGAGTGTCTTATCAACATAAGATGTGAAATTAAGACAAAATCCTCAATGGTATGGTTCAGTTCAGCTGCTGTCAACTGCCCTGAGTTTAAAGGGCATTACTCTGTATCCTACCAGAAGACACCTAATCATAAGTTTATGAGACAGAGGCCAAGCTTTTTAATTGTTCTTTTCTTTCTACTTTGCCAGTGATCTCAGTTTGGCTCTCAAAATCACTACCAGGGTTAGGGAAAACTGGTTACTAAACAAGGGTTGGAAAACAAAAGTGTTCACAATTTAGATATTTGAAGAGGTGATGATTGACAAATACATATAAACCAGTAAAGGATACTGAACATTTTTCTTCAATGATTCTTTACTTTGTAGGAACTGGCATTATCCTCAACCAGAAGATTTCTGCATAATACTCTGCACAGTTTGTAACAAAATCCTAAATTGCAATCTGCCAAGTACTGGGTGAAAGACAAGTCTCAGATGTTATTCACGTTATTTCTAAATCTGTTCTTGATTTAGTTTTGTTTAGAAGATAACATTTCGTGATGTTCTCATTCATGCTGAAGGAGTTTCTGCATATCATAGTGTGAAAAGATGAACTAATGACAGCTCCTTATGTTATATCATAAGATGTTAATTTATATACTAAGATGTTAGTTTTAAAATGGTGTGGTTTGGTGACTGGGTGGAAGACACAATAGTATATGTAAGTTTATATAAGAACTACATAAGCCTTGCAAAGTGTTATTTTTTTCTCCTCAATGGCATGCAAAAGTATTAAACCCCATAAATTTTGAAAAATTTTGGGTTTTTTTGTTTAATAAAGGTTTCTAGATAAAAAAACTTCTAAACAAAACACTTTTAACATTACTTACTGAATTAATACACTGTGCAGACAGTACTATGCATCCTCTTCCACCATCTCTTCAATAACTACTTTTCAATATTTCTCAAGTCCATCACATGTGGTGGAAACTGTGCCACAGACTAAGACAAGGGGGACAAAAATTCCTGTAATTGGCGTGTATTTTTCATACTATGGCCAGTTTCCAGGCTCACTGCCACCCACAGCAGAAAATGTCAACACTTTCTGGGAAGCAATTAAAAAAATTCCCTAAAGGCACATCTGGAACAATACCTGTGCACTGTGCGGAGGCCAATGACATGCATTCCCACAATGCTAAGGTTTTTACAGTGGGTATCTTCTGATATTTTTAGGCTGATTACTCAATGGAGATACAAGAGCTTCTTCTATGGTGGTGTTTTTCAACGTTTGCAGCACATGCATTGTTCAATATCCGTGTGATGCATGAACTTAAATGTATTTTTTGGAACTAGATTGATTCCCTAAGTTACTTCTGCAAACAAAAGTGACAGGAGCTCTAAATGCTAAATGTTATTGGGAGAACAAGAAGCTGCAGACAGTTTCTCAGTTTGAAATGCTGTCCCCAGAGAAGTTTACAGGAATTTTTTCATTGACTTCTGCACTATGAAGACTGGCCTATTCTGTGAAATATTAAGTTATTTCTATCCCAAGCAATTGGCTTTCTGATCTTCTTTGGAAAATTCTAGTTTGAACTGTTGTGGTTTTTTTGTCCTGATAAAGTGTGGCTATATCAGAGGAAATTGAGCAGACTTGATTCAATCACCAACTACTAGAGTTTAAATAAAATAAATAAATAAATAAAATAGTCTTTCCATTTCTCTGTGCTGGGTTCAAATGCTTCTTATCAGAAGTAGTTGAAGACAAAAATCTTTGCAATACTGTTCCTCCTTCATTTTAAATAGTGCTTTTTTTGCCTTTAAAGCAAAACTTCTTTGGGTGTTCTGGATGTATAATACTGTCTGTCAGTCAATATGAATATATGTATATGGGGTTGTTGGTGGTGGATTCTAACACTGGTATACTTTTCACAAGTAGCATTTCACCTACACAGAGAATGAGCCTTTAGAGCATTATATTGAACACTGGAATACAATCTGTACTGACCTTAATAATGTTGTTTGTATCTGAAGAAGCAGCTTTTCAGTACATATATAGATTGAATGAAAATAGTACCAGTGCAAACATGCCTGCGCCAGCTTGTGTGGTGTTATCAACAAGGTCAAGTACAGTATCCATTAAGCACAGAAACAAAAACTACTTAAATAACAAATAAAACACGGGTCAAAGATTTCCCTAGCTGCAAACTCAGTTCAAGCCAAATATTTTTACAACTGTCCTCACAATTCTTGGTCATGGATGATTCAGGGACATCACACTAAATATACAAATGGGCACAGCAATATAGTCTGAAATAATAAAATTAAATAAAATGGACAGCCATTATTTGAACTGGAAATACAATGAGAATCTAAATATTTCCTGCTTCAGAATGAGGAAGGTCAAAAGGATCAGCATCTTGCACTGCTATGTCAGATTAATTATTGCCTAGCTGGTAAAGATTTCACTACAATTAAATCAGGTCCTTCTTTTGTAGCACATATCAGACTTTATTTTGCTATCTTTTAATTCTAATGCTGCTATCTAGAAATTGGTAGGTCACAGAGGACTGTGTCATAGGACTAATCAAAAGACATAGAGCAGTAATATGGGATATGAAAATCTGTACTTTTCCCCAAACAAAATTTGTATCCTGTCTATTGTAAAAAGGAAGGGTGAATCAATTTCCTCTGAATGAACACCATGCATATATTTGTTATTGCATAGAAGAAACGTCCATGCTTAAATGTTATTTTTAATTGAATCTGATAGGATCTCAGGCTACAACAACTGAATACTAGAGGGGTTTTTTTTCTGCAGCACTTCTAATCCTACAAATCCTACAATCAAAATAGGCAAGTCCACATGGTCATTCAGTATGACTGTGTAAAGATTTGGATTATTAAATATTAGATGACTTTGGAAAAGTCATTGTGGTTGACTTCCTAAATGGTGCACAGGCAATACAGCCTCGCCAAGAAATATTGTCAGCCTACTCAGAGAGACAGTGGAAAGCAGTCAGTGTCCAGACTATAGCTTCTATCCTCAATAACTCCTGTGTAGCTATTTTCCTCCTGAAGAAGTACATAGCTGAAAGTAAACACAGGCATTCATATATTTATTGTGCCAGGTATCTGAAAAGTATTTTAAGATTAGTTTTTCAATTCTTTGTCAGCCAGTAATTTGTACATGTTTCTGTACCCATTTTATACTTAGGCCTTCAAGCAAGGTCCAATTAAATGAGTGCTCAGTCTTCCTGAGTCTGCCACTAGCAATGCCTTCAGCATTATCAAAGTACATTACCTGCTGCACTCCATATTTTACATAACTATCTAATACACGTTAGTTGTAATTAAAAATCTATGTGTTAGTCTGTTCACTTTTATTTTCTTTTTCTTTTCTTTTCTTTTTTTAAATCAGCTTACTAGAATACTATTAAGAAAAACAAGCACCTTAAGCTAAAGCAGAAAGAAGCAATTGTGGATGCCATTTGGAGAAGAGAGGAGAGCTGAACAGGTGTCCTAGAGACTGAGGGAAAAAGCTGTTCTGTGACTTCCTTCAGTCAGTAAGTAACTGACTTTTGTAACTGAGGTAATTAACTTTGAGTAAGTTACTGAAAAGCAACCCACCAGTAGGCTTCAACACTGGAGACTTGGAGGGTTATTTGTCTGTTTCAGAATCTCAGTAGGGTGAATGTAACTGTTAGATTTATGTTGACTTAAGGATGCCTTGGAATAATAATAACTAGCCCAGGGAAGTAAAGAAAGTGAGAATTAATAAATGAAATCTCTATGGACAATGCTACTAAATGAATGGAGTAATAGTTAACTGGCAACAAAATGAGAACAGGATTGCAGGAGAATTGCAGAGGATAAGAAGAAATTACGCCATTAAATAATACTTCTTTCTCAGTCTTCAAACTGTCCATATGATGGCAAGATTCTTCAGTGTTTGATGCGGGTTTCTAAGGAACTGTGATTACAGCTGGCTTTGAAGTTTATCTCCAGCGCCTTGAAAAACCTAGAACTGTATGAAATGTCATCTAAATGTTCACTGAATACAACTCAAATAAGTGGTGTGCAATCTCAAAATTCAGACAGATTGTAATTTTTTATTTAAGGCAGAAGCTTGCATAAAGCTTGAAATACATGGATAAATGTCAAATGAGGTCTGTCTTATTCCAGAGATAACATTATTTTTTCAGGACAAGATATGTCAATTTTCCTTTAAAACTTGATAGATTATTGACTCAAGCTGCTCATCTGAGCAAATATGCTTGGGGTTTTCTCTGCTTCATCCTTCACTACTCGTTAGGGCAGAGACCTGAGAGGGAAAGAACCTCCACATCCCACCCAGACCATGTCTGAAAGAGGGCCATCCTTGCTTCTGGGCAGAATGGGGGAAGGAGAGGCAGACATTCTTTCTCCACATCACTCTAAATGTCCTGGTTTGAGCCAGGATGAAGCTAATTTTCCTTTTACTGATTCTTTTTCCTTCAGTAAGCTTTCTTTTAACTAGCAGCAAGTGTTCCAGCTAGTGGACTGATAACGTTGAAATGTTTATGTTTCTGCTGAGACTCCAAGGTTGCTTCTTAGCTCTGCTGCTACAGAGGCTACCAGAGCAGGAGAATTGTATCTGTGACCCCCCGTAGGGGAGCTGGACTAGGCAGACAGCAGAATTGACTGAGTTGAGAATTGAGTAAGCTCAGAGGATGGTCAGAGATCACAGAAGACAACTTCCTTCCTGCTTCTTCTTTCCTTCCATCCATGGCCAATGTCTGGAGTGTTGCTTTTGCTCAGGGACCTGGACATACCTGGTGTGTGATGACGGAGGATGGTGAAGTACAATATGTACCTCTAGGTAATCTGACTCTGGGAGAGAATCCTTAATTTGACAGTAAAATATAGAGCCTATATGTAATATACGGCATAGAATAAGGGGTGGAAATAGAAGACAACTTCCTTCCTGCTTCAGGCAAAAGTAAACCCTATGCCAAGGAGGCACGGAGCAACCAAGGAGGAAGTCCCTCACTGTCAATACGGGTAAAGTCCTTTCTCATGAGGCGCAGTTCCTTTAGAGAGAAAGGCTGGACAAGATCATCATTGTCATCTGCTTGAAAAGGGCCTGGTTTTCTATCTGCTTGTGAGTGGTCTGATTTCTTATCTGCTTGAGAAGTACCTGCTCCATCATCTGATTTAGAATCGTCTGCTTCCCCAGTTTCAGTCTCTTAACAGAGTTAGAAGAAACTACGGATTTCTCAGATGGTAAAAAGCCTGGAGCGTTCCACCTTTGCTTTGCTCCTGGAAGGGAGTCCAGTACACCTGGAATCGACTGCCCCAGGGGTAGAAACACAGCTCATAAACTGATGTAATTTTACTCATAGACCTCTAGGGTTCTGAATGAAAGACTGATACAGACCAGCAAAGTGTTGTGAAAAAATTTCCATCAGAAATGTATGTATCTGTATTAAAAGAAATTATCAATGCCCCAATTATTTTTAATCATGTGACATTTACAGTGCAGTGGAAGAAACAAATGAGTCCTCTAGAGAAAGGATTAAAACTACTAGATTGTACTGCCTTGACTGAAACTGATTTTTCCTCAATTTCCCCCCTTCTTAATTTATATTCACTAAGAAATAGCTAACTCAAATTCTTGATTTCACCCACCCCTAGTGTTTCTCTGTTACTGCAGTAGAAACAATGAATGGACTAAAAAAAGTCCTTTTCCCAACAGGTCACTCTCATATTGTACTCCAGAGGGCACCCATGAATGAATGGCAAATGGCCATTCAGAGAGTTGCCAAATATCATTAAAAAATGCACCACTGTGGCAACATCGAGCTTTGTGACAGGCATAATTTAATCTATTGTTTGGTAGTCAAGGTCATCTATGGACATTCTATAATTCTTATAAATCCAAGAATTATTGTTAGTCTTTTGAGACAGAACCATAGGAGAATGTCTCAATAATCACAAATTGCTCTTTTCTTCAGTCAAGGATGTAACCATTTCGTGATTATTTGAGAGAACAGATTATGTCAGTGGACTTAACAGTGTGTGCTTTGTCTCATTGAATCCTACCCAAACCTCCATGCAATCTTCATGTTGGAAGTTGGTCACTAGGAGCAATGGATAATAATGCCATTCATCCACTGTCTGATTCAGATTTAATAATTAAAATTACTTACCCCCCAATTAAAGGGCAATGTTACTTCCACTGTTTATTGTTCCTGTGATTTACAACATAGTACCATAAAATACGCGAAGTTAAAACAAAACCAAACTTCTTCGTTAGTATGCAATAGTTATTGGATTACTTCATACTTGACCTTATCTTCTGAATGAAGGCAAATTATCCATTTGATAAAGGAAGGAGTGAATAATTTTTTCTGCTTTAGAATGTGCATACTCAAAAGTTTTAAAATATTCTGAATTCATATTGAGGCAAGATCTGGGGATGAAACTGTCATTTATAACATTACAGATTGCAAAGTGGAAAGCTATAAACTAGATATTTTCAAAGACTGAAAGCTAGTTCCCAAAGAAAATGGAAATACCAGTAGAAAATACCAACACTTGTTCAGATAATTCAGATGTAGTTACACAAGTATAAATTAGTAGACCCCATGAAACTGTTCCTTTTTGGGAAAATGAAATGCTTTCCTGAATTTTCAATGGCTTGGCTTTTCTTTTTAACTTGTTTATCAATGCCTGTACTGCTATCATAATTCTTATATTATTCAAAACGTTATTTTACTTCTCAAATCACTTGCGAACGTAAATTGAAATTCCTATCCACCTCTGATACAAATTCGGACTGGAAAACTGAACAATCCTTCCTTGAAATAGTTTTTATTTTGCTATTTAAAGTATCTCTGTAGTTATTCTTAATTTCTATGTTGAGACTTGAGGTTTGAGGAGAAAAAAACCTGTAAACTGGAGGTGGATGAAGAAACATTTGCCTGATGACAACTAGAGCTAGTGAAGCTGGCAGCTACAGCAAGTTGTCAGTGACCTCAGGTCAGATAATGAACAGTCATGATGTCATTTTACAGAGCTGCATTATAAGTTAAGAAACTGCCTCCTGCCCATCGTCTTTGTTCAGCTTGCTTGAGTCCCATACTGTTCGTTTGCAATTTTTCCATGCCTCAGCCCAAACTATTCTGCAAACAGCTAGTTTAATCTGCTGGTGTTCTCAGTCCAAATGGCTGAGCAAACCCAGAGAAATACTTTGCCAAACTACAAAAACCTCTTCTACTTATCAATTTTTAGTCTTGTCTCTCAACCATAAGACATCTTGCCAACTCAGTATTAAAGTAAGTTTGTCAGGAGGCAGAATAATGTAATGTACAATTGCACTTTTAAAAATAGGTAATAGTAGAAAAATGGTATGGATTTAAACATTGTGCGTAGGGTAGTACAAGCTGTACTTAATCATATAAAAAGCATTTTTAACATTTGTAATTGATCAACTTGAAAAATTATTTAGACTCATGTTGCTACTTTCATGACTTTTTTTTTCCTGCTCTCCACAGTTTTCTCACTACTTAAGTAAACTAACATCATTATGAAAGGTAATTGGAAACTTCAGCAACTGTTCTAATGATACTGCTTAAGGTACTACTATTTTACTATTACTGTGCCAAATTGCTCTCTTAGAAATAATTTATACTCCCTTAAAGATATTTATTTCTCTTTTCTTATAGCACCAGTTGAGTTAAGTCTGCTTAGCCTTGTGGAATAAGAGCGTCTTTATTTTAATGTGAAAATGTATTGCTGAGAGTTTTCAAAATCGGGTGGTATGAACATCACAGGATGAAGGGTTTTTTTAAAAAAATTACCTGAGAATCTTCACAGAAGATACAACTTCTCTGCATTTTTTGCACTTGTACACTCCAGCCCACAATACAGCTTATTTCAACCACATTGCTTATCATTCCCAAGCAGGTTTACAGTGCATTTATGTGAAATTCTACTTGTTAAGTCACAATCAGTGGCATATTTTTTGGGCTGTTTGACAAAACCCTGTAAGTGCTGAAGATTTAAGAGTTCATCATCATAGAATGGCTAGGATTGAAAGGGATCTTAAAGATCATGAAGTTCCAACCCCCCTGCCATGGGCAGGACCACTTCCCACTAGACCAGTTTGCTCAAAGCCCTGTCTAATCTGGCCTTCAACCCTTCCCTGGGCAAACTTTGCCAGTGTCTCACTACCCTCACACTAAAGTATTTCTTCCTAATGCCTAACCTAAATCTCCCCTCTTCCAGTTTAATCCATAACGCCTTGTCCTCTCACTACAAGCCCTTGGAAAAAATCCCTCCCCAGATTTCATGTAGCCCCTTCAGGTACTGGAAGGCCGCTCTAATGTCTCCCCAGAGCCTTCTCTTCTCCAGGTTGAACAACCCCAAACCTCTCAGCCTGTCTTCATAGGAGAGGTGCTCCAGCCCTCTCATCATCTTTGTGGCTCTCCTCTGGACTTTCTCCAGAAGCTCCATGTCCTTCTTATGTTGGGGGCTCCAGAACTTGGCACAGTACTCCAGGTGGGGTCTCACAAGTGTGGAGTAGAAATGCCCACAGGCATTGTGACCCCATCATAAAAGGCCACCAAATTTGTCAGGCATGACAGCAGCAGATGGATCTGGTCAGGTCCCATGGACTTGTGCACTTTCAGATTATTTAGATGGTTTTGAACCTGTTCTTCTCCTACAGTGGGGGGATCTTCTTTTTTCCTGTCTCTGCCTTTGCCTTCTGTGACTTGGACAGTGTGGCCAGAGCCCTTACCAGTGAAGACTGAGGCAAAAAAGTCATTCAGTACCTCAGCCTTCTCCATATCCTGTGTGATGAGTTCTCCTGTATCATTCTGTAGAGGGTTTCCATTTTCCTTGCTCTGCCTCTTATCACTGCTGTACCTGTAGAAACCCTTCTTATTACCCTTGGTGTCCCTGGCCAGGTTTAACTCTATCTGGGCTTTAGCTTTCCTAACCTGATCCTTGGCTTCTTGGGCGACTTCTTTATAGTTCTCCTAGGCTACCTGTCCTTGTTTACACCCTCTGAAGACCATCTGTTGTCATCTAAGAGTGTCCAGGAGCTCCTTGTTCATCCATTCAGGTCTCCTAGCATTCTTGCCTGCCTTCCTCTTTCTTGGGATGCATTGCTCCTGGGCTTGGAGCAGGTAATCTTTAAATATTGACCAGCTTTCTTGGGCTCCTCTCCCATACAGGATTTTATCCCATTATACCCTACCAAGCAGATCCCTGAAGAGGCCAAAGTCTGCTGTCCCGAAGTCCAGGGTAGCGACCTTGCTGCAGACCCTGCTTGTTGCCTTATAGATCCTGAATTCCACCATTTTATGGCCACTGTAGCAAAGGCTTCCCTGAAGCTTCACGTTGTCCACCAGGACTTCCTTGTTGGTGAGAACAATGTCCAGCATAACACATTTCTAGTTGGCTCCTCTAACACTTGAAAAAGGAATTTGTCATCAATGCATTTCAGGAACTTCCTGGATTGCTGGTTCCTTGCTGTGTTGTGCCTCCAGCAGATATCAGGCTGGTTGAAATCCCCCGTGAGGATCGTGGCCTGTGAACAGGAAGCTGCACCTATCAGCCTGTAGAGGGCCTCATTTGTTTGGTCATCCTGCTTAGGTGGCTTATAGCAGACTCCCACTGTAATATCACCAGCCCCTGTCTTTCCTTTCACCCTGACCTATAAGCTGATTCTGTCAGCTCATCATCTGTCCCCAGGTGGAGCTCCATGGACTCCAGCTGATCGTTGATGAAGAGGGCAACTCCACCTCCTCTTTTCCCCTGCCGGTCCCTCCTAAAGAGCTTATACACCTCCATTCCCATGCTCCAGTCATAGGATTCATCCCACCACCTCTCAGTGATGCCAATAACATCATAGCCCTGCAGGCTTGCACACATTTGCACCTCCTCCTGCTTATTTCCCATGCTGCATGCATTTGCATAGAGGCATTTAAATTGGGCCCCCATTGAAGCTGCCTCACTGCTTGCGATTCCATTATCCTTCATTTCAGGTATTCTCCTGCTGGCCTGTGATCCTTCTTCAGGCCCAGGGCATCTCTTACTTGAATTGGCTTCCAAGGGGTGGCAATGGGATGGACTGAGGATCCCCTCCCCCAGCAACTCTAGATTAAAGCCCTCCTTACCAGATTGGCAAGCCTATTGCCAAAGATGGTCACCCCTCTCCCTGAAAGATGAGCTCCATTAGCCCCTAGGAGACCAGGTTTCTCAAAGCGAGTCCCATAGTCTAGGAAGCCAAAGCCCTGGCTGTGGCACCGCTCCCGTAACCATTTATTGATTTTCCCAGTATGATTTGCTCTTTCAAGCCCATTCTCTTTGACCGGGAAGATCGATGAAAAGACTTATCTGTGCTCCCAAGCCCTTCACTTCTGGTCCCAGGGCTCTGTGATCCTTCTTCATAGTCTTCAGATTGATTCTTGCTGTATCACTGGAATCGACATGAAACAGCAGGAGTGGATAATAGACAGTGGGATGTAAAAGTTTGGGTAGTCTTTCAGTGACATCCCTTATGTGAGCCCCTGGCAAGCAACAGACCTCTCTAGAGAGTGGGTCTGGTCAGCAAATGGATGCCTCCATACCTCTCAGATGAGAGTCTTCCACCACAATCACCTGTTGCTTTCTCTTGTTTGCACTGGTCAATATATGGTGAGCCGGTTGGGCTGCCTTGTTTGGCTCCAGCAACTTACCTGATGCAGCCTGTTTGTTTGCTTTTTTCTATTCAGTCTGCAGAACCATAAAGCGGTTTTGCAGGGGCACCTTGGATTTTGTGGAAAGCCTCTCCTTCCTATTGTTTTTTATCTTTGGAATCTTCTGTTCTTCTTTCATGGCCTCTCTCCTTTTGCTGTGTGCTGGTGGGGCATTTATTGGCTGTGTGACCACAGGCTGTGGTTTTGCTGCATCCTGGGCCTGGATCCAGCTCTCTCTCTCCTCTTCTGCCTCCCTGATATTATGCAGGCTTTTCAGTTTCCTTCAGCTTGGCCACCTGCTGCAGGAGGTCCTCTACCTGGGCACAGCTTATGCATTAACATTTCCCAACTAACCCTGCCCTGTGCAAGAGGTCCAGGCACTTTCCACAGCCTGAAGTCTGTACAGCAACCTCTACCTTCAACAGCTCTGTCTGGGTGGAGGCATCAGTCACCAGAACCTCCAGCCAGAGCTGCAGCCTTTGCTCTCTGCCGAGCGCTCACGATTCTGCCTTGTTAGTTTAGATGACCTGTGCAGGCTACCTTGGTGCTGAGCCCTTCCAAGGAGTGTCCTCCCTTCACTCCTTGCCTGTGCAAACTGCTGCGCTACACCCTGGTCGCTTGTGCTCCCTGGGACCACTTTTGTGGGAGGGGGGGCTGACCTCTGCCCCCGCCTCCTCACCAGCCCTCTGACCAGCTGCCCTTTCCCCGGTGCTGTCTGGGCTTGTTCCCGGCTCCAGAAAGCTTAGTAAAAGCCCCCTTTTCCATCAATATTTTACCCTAATGCAGACGTGCCTGCACCGAAGCCGTTTGCCCCTGGGAACAGCAGATTATTTATTTGTTTGTTTGTTTGTGTATTTCTGAGAAAGCCTACAATCTGAATTTACACTGCAGCACAGATGTGCTCCCTGGTATGCCCTGAAGCTCGCTTTCCCAGACTCATACTGGCCGTGTCTGGAGGAAACTGGACTGGTGCACATTCTCCTGCATGACCCAGGGTTCCTCTGAAAGGACCGAGTCATTGTATGTTTCCACAGGTCTTCCAGTCCAGACAGTTGAGTACATCTGTGGACTGCAAGGTTTGCTTGCCTTAGAACCTTTTAAAATGGAATAATTTATTCAGGGCTTCACATCTCTTTTTCTTAAATCTGGCCTATCATATCCAGCACTGGGTTTCTGAAGACTCGAAGTAACTGCAGGGGTATTACAAAAAGAAAGGACAAGTATCACAGATTCAAAGATGCCTTAATTTCATACACTGAATCCAGGGAATCAATTAATTGCCTAAACATAGGATTTAATTCTGAGATGCTCTGATCTGCGTAAGGCGAGCTGGAGCTGCCAGATGCAGCACAGGACCTGCAGAAAATCTCTGCCCTTTGGAGCAGCAGCTGAGAGCCAGAAGGGATAACTGATGGCATGAAGTGCCTTTATTTGGGAAGTGAAACTAAGAACACAGTGCTGGTAGACATTCCATCAGTGTCTAATACAGACAGAATAAAAGCCAGGCTTTATGAATCAGACCGTGTCATTAGTGAAGCAAATAGAAAATAGGGGTTGACTTGTACTTTGAAAACAATGTAGGTTGCATGGAGAGAGACAAAAAGCCATAACTCAGCTTCTGCAATTTGAAGGAGACAAAAAAAGAGATACAGAAGGGTCATGAGCTTTTTATTTCTAATTACCTCAATCTGTTTTTTCTTTTTTAAAGAAAGGATGGCAGTGAGATGTGCTCTGTGAAGAACAATTTGGGTTAAAATAAGTTAACAAAATTAGCTGTTTACATTTGTTGTATCAGAATATAACAATATCCAGAGTTGATGATGACAGTAGATGATCAAAGCAAATGATATACAGGAATAGAGACAGAGCCTAGGTTTGATAAAAAAAAAACCTCTGTTTATTATTAAAAGAGTGCTTGTTGCCAATTGTGACGAGCATATCACGTACATAGTTTTGAACTACTATTTCATTTGATTGGTGCTTTCTGGAAGTCATATAGCTCACCTGTCCAGCCTGTGGTGCATATAAATATAGCTGTTGCATTTCACCCTCTGTAAAAAACTGTTAATACTAGCTTAGATGCTCTCATCTTACATATGAACATTTGGAGAGAAGAAACAAATGTAATTTCCAGTATTTTATATTGTTGAGATCCATGTACATAGCTGTCCTGGTTTGAGCCAGGAGGAAGCTAATTTTCCTTTTACTGATTTTTTTTTTCCTTCAATAAGCTCTCTTCTAACTAGCAACAAGTGTTCCAGCTAGTGGACTGATAACACTGGAATGTTTATGTTACTGATGAGACTCCAAGGTTGCTTCTTAGCTCTGCTGCTACAGAGGCTACCGGGGCAGGAGAATTGTATCTATGACCCCCCTGTGGGGAACTGGTCTAGACAGACAGCAGAATTGACCAAAGGTATTACATTCCATATATCTACATAAGCTCCAAGGAAGGTCAGAGATCATGGAAGTCAACTTCGTTCCTTTTTTCTTCTTCCCTTCTCTTCCATCCATGGCTGGCATAGAGGGAGGACTCCATCCATCCATCACCATTGACCCCTAGGCTCTGACCTCATAACCCTTATAACTCAGCCCCTGTCTGCTCTGCCTGCTCTCCTGCCTGCGGGCTGAGACATTTCAGAACTGCTCACAGCTCAGGAGAGTGCTGGGGAGTTGCTGGGGGTGGGGGGAGGCAAGACGCTTTTGCACATTCCTGAACATACTTGTATATAGTTGTACATGTAATTAAAGCTGTCTAATTATTTTTCAATCCAGCAAAGTCTCTCTCCTAATTCTCTCTCTCCTTTCCTACCTGGGTGGGAGGGGGAGGGGATCGAGAGCTTGTTGTTTCTGGTTTAATTGGTGATCCTGAGTCAAACCGTGACAATAGCTGAAAGAAAATGAACGTTTTATTGATTCCCAGACTAAGTAATTTTTATGTTTGTCAGAATTTAGCTAGCTACATTCGACAGCCACACAATAAGTTGGTTTTGTCCCCAGGCAATGTCATGGCTAGTAAGACTATGCATGATTTTTCATTCCTAACTTTTATACCTCCAAGATATAGCTGCTATTATCTATTTCCTGTTTCTCTGGCTCAATTTCAAAGGTACATTCAGTACAAATCCTTGAATCAGTGTTTAGAAAGCATTAAAAGCCAAAGTTGAGTATTGGCAGTAGGGGGAAAATAGGGGGAAAAATAACACAATCACAGAATTGCTGTGGTTGAAAATGACCTCTTGCGTTTGAGTAGTCCAACGCCTGCCTACTCAGCAGGGTGAGCTACAGCAGGTTGTCTAGGACCAGGTTCAGTCTGCTTTTGAATGCCTTCATGAATGCAGACTCCAAAATCTCTCTGGGCAACCTATTCCAGTGTTTGATCACTTTCAGAGTAAAAAATAATAATTATAATGTTTCCTTGTGTTCAGATGGAATTTCATGTGTTTAATTTTTGCCTATTGCCTCTTGTTTTTTCCCATGGCATCATTGAGAAAAGACTGTCTCCCCTATCTTCATTTTTCCCGATCAGCTATCCATTCACACAGATAAGATCCACGTTCACCTTCTCCACTCCAGGATGACTAATCCCCATTCTCTTAGCCTGTACTGATAAGAGAGATGTTTTAGTTCCTTAGTCATTTTCATCGCCCTTTGGTAGTCTCACTCCAGTATGTCCCTGTTTCTCTTATAGTGGGGACCCCAGCACTGGTCTCAGCACTCCAGAGGTGTCTCACCAGTGCTGAGAAGAGGGTAAGAGTCACCTCCCTCAATCATCTGGCAATGCTCTGCCTAATGCAGCTCAGAATGCATTTGACCTTCTTTGTTGTGAGGGAACATTGCTGGTTCATTGTCAGATGTTGTCCACCAGGACATTAATGTCCACATCTGCAGAACTGCTTTCCAGATTGCGAGTCCAGAGCCTGTAGTGGAACATGATGTTATTCTTCCCAGGGGCAGACTGGGCTCTTCCGTTTGTTGAATTTCATGAGCTTGTCAGACCATTTCTCCAGCCTTTTGAGGTTTGTCTGAATGGGAGTACACTCATTGGGTGTATTGGTGACTTCTCCCAGTTTGATCAGCAAAATCCCTGAGGGTGCCCTCTGTTAAACAGTATTGGCTACAGTATTGATCCCTAGGGTGCACCATTAATGGCTCTTCTCCAACTGGTCTTTGTGTCACTGATGACAATACTCTGGGCCCAGCCATTCAGCCAGTTCTGAGTCCATAGGAATGTGCAGTTGCCTAACACATATTTTGTCAGCTTGTCTATGAGGATGGTATTGGAAACCTTACTAAAGGTGTGAAGAACCTTACTAAATTCAAGGTGAATGACATCCAATGCTCTACTCGTATCCATCAAACTAGTCAGCTCCTTGTAGAAGGCTATCAGGTTGGAAAAGAATTACTTCCTCACTGTAAATCCATTCTGACTACTCCAAATCATCTCCTTGTCTTTCATGTGTTTGGAAACAGGCTCCAGGATTACTTGCTCCATGACTTTCTTAGGGATTGAGTACAAGTTAACCAGGCTGGTGTTCCCTGGATCTCCCTCTAACCCTTCTTGAAGATAGAGATGGCATTTACTTTATTCCGATATTAAGGAACCTCTCCTGATCACCAAGACCTTTTAAAGACAGTTGAGAGTGGCCTCCTACACATCAGCCAGCTCCCTCAGCACTTGTGGATTTATGTATGTTCAGTTTGTTTAAGTGCTTCCTAACATCACACTCCTTCACCAAAGGCAAATCTTCTTTGCTCCAGACTAATGACCTGTTGATTTACTTGTAGGTGATCTAGCTATCTAGTATTACTTAATGTCATGGGTTTTTTTTTTTCATTTGTTCCATTTTTATGCATCTCTCAGACACAACTTTTATTCAATAAACCTAAACAACAACAAACCCCATCCACCATGTAAGTCTTCATGAAGTGAGGGCTGCAGTGTTCGGAAATGTTGGAAAAAGGCAAAAAATAAATTATATCATTTAGGGTATCCAAAATTAATAATACAGCTAGATTTCAAGACCATCATCATAAGTGACTTTTGTTCTGTTATACATTACCTTCTTTTAACTTAGCTTACATAGTTCTTTTAGATTGAAATTAGCTCATTACAAGACAGATGTTTAAAATTTTAAGATGGCCAATTACTTGCAAATGTGTTGTAAAAACCCTCTCAGTGTGAAGTATTGGATAAATACAGTTGTGCAAAATTCACAATTTCCAGTAAATATACAAAATAACAGTAAGCTGTAAACTATTGCAAGATTCTGAAACACCAATAGAATGGATCAAATAAACCAATTTTCTGCCAGACCATGTTCCCTTTAGCATACAATTTATTCAACTAATATTATCAAACCAGCACAGTTGCAGAAGCATGAGGAAGAAGTATTATTGTAACATAATTAAATGGTTAAAAATTATATTGTCAGGGGGATTTAAGATTAGTCCAGATAGACCTGCCAGATCCAAAACTGCATTCTGTCTATTAAAATAGGAATGAGTTCTAACTCGAATAATTTAATTACAATTATGCTGACTTACGAGATCCATGGAGCTGTCCACAGGTATGGTATATATCTGTTTTGACATCCATATATAGTTTTCTACTGATCTGTGGGGTTTTTTAACAGTAATATACATAGATTTGAGTAGAAGAAATAACACACAATATGTAATGGCATGAATCCCCATCTGCAAATCAAGGACTGTGTTACTATCTGGTCAATTTCCAACTTTCCAAATGCAGAACAAATAATCTTAGTTTAGGTAATGATTAAATATTTGCAATAAAGGGAGTTATTTATAATACCCTCAGTATTACAGCCTGAAGATGATTTAGTCATTAGTCTCCATGTCTCCAGTGTAAACCAGGAACCAAATGGCAGAAGAACTGGCTTTTAAGGACTGGAAAACCTGACATATCTGAAAAGTGTTTCAAGTCCTGAATGGTGTGAATAACATTTAGTTTGCAGCTGTCGTGAATCTGGTTGAACTGGCAACAAGTTGAGTGCTAGTGTTACCATCCCCTTCCCTTCTGAAAGACTGAATAAGGAGTGCTGAATGAATTCCTCTTTCATTACAGGAACAAAGATAAGTATACAAGAGGAGTTTCGAATACATGAATATTAAGAAAAAACAAAAATCTTCTTTTAGAGGGAAGTTTCTGGGATATAGCTGAATCAGTCTTTTTCTAAATTAAGGGCTTTCCTCCAAAAAGGAAATGATCCTTACATAATTAAACTCTGATTTAATGAACTATTATTGGCCTGCTCTAATTGTAAGTAAAAAACTAATATTTTCCTCTGTAAACAAGGAGAAACTTATTAGACTTTCTACTCGTAGAAAATGCCTCATAAAGACAAATAGGATCTAGATTCATGCAAAAAACTCAATTTCCTACAGCAGAGCTGTAGTGCTGTTGGAACAACCTGATACTATTTAAAAGTGTATTTTATTCATTGGCTCTTCAAAGTAAAACATGAAGCAAGACATAGGGCTGCTACTATATTTTTTTTCCTCTGAGTAGTAGCTTTGTCTGAAAATCAATATCCCCTGTAATTTTTTTCTTCATCATGACAAAATTTATTTTCTGATGTATAGAGCTATTTGCAATAATTTTCATTGCTAAATCAAGAAGTGACAAACTTTTCAAGGAGCCAAGGGTGGTGAATTTTCAGACAACTCCATGAATAAATAGTTCTTCTTCTATAAAAAATTCTAACTCCTTTCATGGTTTTTCCAAATAATTGATGTAATTTTTCAAATCGCTTGCTTTGGACATCTCTTTGGTTTTAAAACATTTTTTTCCCAGTGTCCTTCTATTAAATATTGTCCTAAAACAAAATGTTTATTTTTTCCTATTCTTTTATCATGCTCACCACTCCAGTAACTAAAATAAAATATTTCTTTCTGCCAAAGTCATTCAACGTTAGACAACTCAGTCTAAAAATCTTTTCTCAATAGTTGTTGATGGGTTCAAGTTCTAATGAGTACCTTTTGTAAGTTATCATTTTCTTAACATGCTATTTTTTGCACTGCAAAATATATAGAAACCCATTAAAGTTAGGTGTTGCTCATTCATAAAAGAAGGAATAATCTCAGGCATCTTGAAATCAAAATAGGTCAGTACCTACATATCACAATTATATAGATGAAGCCAGAAACTCATCAGAACTGGAGCCCAGATATTCTTATGAATGGGATATCTAAATACATTTACAACCAGGTAAAATTCCAGGTAAAATTTCTTCTACGTACTGCAAGCAATTTGACTTCCCATTCTTTGAATGCTTATCTTGTTAGAAAAATATACTGAACAAGTTATTTCTGTCTGTATAAGGACTTTTATAGACAGTCAAAAACTAGATTTTGAAATAATAATTGAAAGGATCAACTCAACAATGACAAAGACTGGAACTGGCCTATTTGGCCAAATTATCAGTTAATTTCATAAATTGCAGTCATTAGACTCAAAAGTACAGAATACTACATGCATTTGTACTGCGTCGCCTCCATATTTGAGAGGGAAGATTTTGATGGATAATAGTCCTTCCAAATTTAGCTCAGAATCAGTGTTGAGCACTGAGCACAACCCCATCTGCAAATCAAGGACTGTGTTACTATCTGGTGAATTTCCAACTTTCCAAATGCAGAACAAATAATCTTAGTTTAGGTAATGATTAAATATTTGCAATAAACACAGCCACCTTATTATATATATCCACATACTGGAATAAAATCTGATTATGAGGTCAGTTTCAATGAAAGCTGAATTCAAGCATTTTGTCATAGCTATAAGAAAACAACTGGATATCTTTTTAGACTCAGAAAAAACTGACTGATGTGTTAGAACAAAAACATGGCAAATTTCTATCACCAGAAGATGGAATTTACGCTGTGGCACAACATTTTAACTGTTGCTTCTAGGAAATCAGACTAAAAAAGGTCCTATTCACAGTGTAGATCACATTCAGAAACAGCACTGTACAGAAGGAGAATGATTTAGATTGAGGCCCTGATAGATCACATTTAAAGTCACAATGGTAAGACCTAGGAACAACAGCCTTCTTATTTCAGAGGAAAGCTGGTGCCAGAAACATCAGTGCTAAGCGATGCCTTAAAATCAGATGTTTATGAAATTGCTATATAAGTTTTGTGGCCTGATTTGTCATTCTGCAAAACTTCAAGACATTTATGGGGTTTTCAAAAAAAAAGCGGTTATGGAAATTTTTGAGGATGGCTTCTGAGCTTGTGTAGAATTACTTGCACAGATTTGTTGTCCAAAATATTAAATCAGTAAAGTTCTGTGATGATTCATATCTTCAGAGAAAACATATAATGGGCCAAAATCATACTTGGTGCAACTCCAGTTCATTTAATGGAGTTCCATGAGAGACTGATTTTTGTTAATCTTGGATAAAACTATTCAGTTACATTAAATTTTAGCTCAAAAATAATAAATGGAGGAGAATAACATTATTGATTGGAGCCTTTGGGCCCACAGGCCTGATTTCTCAAAGCCATCATGAGCTCATATGTATGCTTGGTTCATAGAGATAAAACAAATTTATTTCAACATATTCCGTTGGAAATTATGGTCCAGTGGAATTCTCCACTGCATGTTCCTGTTCTCTCACTGATGACTGAATTTAGAGACTGGACCCCACTGTGAGAAGGTGATCCAACAGCTGTCTGAATGAGACATAAAGTCTTCTGAGTGATATCTATGTTATAGGGTATGATGGTTGCCCATCATTAGCTTGCACAGCATTAGGGGTAAACTAGTCTTGCTATGGTGGCAACAGTTTGCTGAGATGCTTCAGCTTTTCACCAAAGCAAATACTTTGGAAGTGAGTTAACAAAAATAATTAAGTTTTAGCCCTAAGGAAGACACTTTGTCCTTTATGCAAAATAAAGCTTTTCTTCTTCCTGCTGCCATATTTCCAGAAATCCACCAGATAGGATGAGTAACTTCTCTGATGGTTCTTCTCACATGAAATGTTCCAGGCTGTATGACAAAGCAGTTTGAAGATGCTTTACAGCAAGATGTTGCCTTGCTAAACACAGTGGCTCGCTGAGGCCCAACATCCCACAACCAACAAGAGTTGACACCTGGAGAACCAACTCCAGGTAAACTTCTTGCTGACAGTCATCAGGTGGCAATTATCCTAGGTTCAGAAATGTGAGGATTTTAAGCCACCACAAGTTCTTGGTTCCACTCTCCAACCTCCACCTTATGGTTTCAGACATTCAAATTACACAGTTCAAGAAAAAATCTTAAAATAATATAATTTTTACTTTATTTTCAATCTACCACGTAGACACTGACAGGAGAAGACAAAATTAATACTATGATGTATCTGGTACAAAATACTAGATAATGAGGGTGTTTGCTAAAGCAAAACATGCTGCAGCCTTTCACACACCCTTTGGTCAGTCCATGGCAGGCCAAACCTGAAACATTTACAGCAGTCCTTAGCATTTCAGACATCCTCACCATGTTGCCTCCCCAGTTTAAGTGGAGAAACGATTTTTTAATCTTTGGTTTTCTTCTCAGCATTCACAAGCCCACCCAGGCAGCATGTAATTCATCCAGACAGGAAATATTCTATTTTGTGGGCCAGATTACTTGGAAATTATTCACTTGTACCTGAGTTCAAAGCTGTTGGCATAGACCTACGGTACATTCTAGTCTGCAGTCATTCTTGTCTCAGACTTCTGTATTCAGTGAAAATAAGCTGCCAGGCTGAATCTTACGAAAGCTCAGTGGCTTCAAACTAACTTGGATTTGAAAGCCTCATCTGGGATTTATGAAAAAGAAACAAAAAAGAAATATTTTAAGGTCTGGAAAAATCCTGCACAAAAGGGCTACATTTAATGGGATTGCTAACCCAGGAGAGAAAATATTTTCCCCATACGCTGTAAAGTGATTTGAAGTCCAGTATCTTAACTTGCTCCATAATTATGTGTATATAAGATTACACCACTTTCCCATCAATCTCCTTCCTGAATTATTCAGTATTATAGAGAGTGGCTGTTCAGCACAGGTGGAGGAAATAAGATAAACACAACCTTCACTGCTGCTTTTCTACCTTGTTATTAATGTGGGCGATGAAAGACCCTGTGAGAAATCTGCATCCTGCCTGCATATGAGTAGGAAATTATTTTCCCATTGCATGAAAATATTTGTGAACACTCCCTCTCGTCTCCCATCTCATACTATTTTGTATCATGTTCAAAAAAAGATCCCTTAGAACTGGAAGGTAACAGAAAGCTAAGAACAGTAAAAGTCTTCTGCACCCCTCAAGTACTGAAAGCTTGTAGCATTACATCAAGTTGTCCATGCAATTCTCCAACAAGAAGCAAAGGCAAGATTCTTAAACCCAAATCTCCCCAGGGCATATTATTAGTGTTTTTCTGTATCAATAAACATATCATGTATTCAGACATGACATTTTGAACACAAGAGCCTGAGGAATTATCTACAGTCTTTTGGTAGTCTCATCTACTAAGAAACAAGATAGCATAGTCTGCAACAAACTTGTTTTGCTTTTATTAATTACCTCAGCTAATTAGTTTATAGACTTCTCTTCAGCAACCTGAGCTGTTGTTCACCACGTAGGTGCCCTAAACACTTCCTATTACTCCTTCTAGCTGATTTTGAGCATTTTGTTAACAACTCAAAAAAATCTCAGAAACAACCACTGACAAAACAAGATGTTTTAAATGTTTAGATGTTTTAAATTTGATGGCCCATGATCAAACTACAGGGCCAATACATGCTTCTTCACTACTTTCTTGGCTGGTCCTCACCAAGCAAACACCCAACATTAGGAAGGGTACCTTAAAGCAGAGGCAGCTGCAGGGTTCATGACAAAAAATCTTGATTTCAACTGTCATGGAAACTCCAAAGGGCAGAAGCAGGATCCTCTCTGCAAAGCTATTATAGGTTTACCAGAGAAGAACGAATGGAAGGAGTCTCTCTAGGGAGAGACGGATGTTCAGGCAGAGAAGGTGGCTTCCTAAAGATTTGTGGATAAGCCAAAATAGTTATGCAAACAATCACAATCATGGTCCTATGAAACAGCAAACAAAAACTGTACTGCTGTTATTTGGACCACTACAAAGATAGGAGAGTTCCAGTTCAAATATGGGCACATTGTACTAGGCTGCAGACAGCTAGTAAGAAACAACTTTGTGTCTCAAGGAGTTTATGATTCAAAGACATAAGACAGATACATAGTGGTAGGTAGAACACAAGCAAGTGAAATGAGTTAACTGGCTTCACCCTCCAAATCCATTCTGGGTCAGAAACAGTAATTAATCTTGATTCCAAGTGTAATGATGATGCACTTCACCACACTGCCTTTCTTATTCATACTGAAAGATGAGTAGGAGAGAAGTACTATGCTGGCACTTTTTTGAATACTGACAATTGTTTTAATATCAACAGACGACAAGAAAATTCATTGTGGTTCACAACTGAACTCCCTTCACCCTAATTTTTTCTGCATTTCAGGAAGATGTACAGGGAGAAAATGAAGTAAACAAAATTTTGTGATCCAAATCCCTCACAATCTGGAAAACGGAACCATTATTATCACCTTCAAGAAACATTTTTAAAGTTATTAAAATAATACTTTTTTATTGAAAGCATCTATCATTAAGTACCTGAAATTTTTTAATAAGAAGAAAATGCTTAGAAAAATTCAAGATGACTTTGTACTGTTAGAATTACTCAGAAGACTTGGATGCAAAGATAGGGACAAAACAAGACACTTGATAAACAGAGGGCCATGAGAGCTGTGCTCCACTTCCATTTAGATTACATTAGATTTACTATGGGAAAATAAAAAGCATGAACTATTTTTCTACCATTTCTTGAAAAAATGGATGAGGACATAATAAAGTTTTCAAAACAGCTGGCCAGCATTTTCTAGAAACACATTAAGAAAACAAAACTACTCTGACTAAAAAGTTCTTTGTGGGAAATTACACTAAATACAATTAGAAATGTTTGTTTCCAGCTGCAGCCATGTAGTTCTTGAAGTAAAACACAGTGGAAAAATATCTCGGATTAACAGCTTCTTAGATGCAGAGGATGTCAAACACCCACAGACTTTTGAATATTCTGCTTCCTAAGTCAATCTTGATTTCTAAGCAATCTTCTTCACCAGAATTCCTTTATCCTGATCTTAGAAGACTGCTTTCTATCTTGGTTTCCCAGGTCTCTCTGTTTTCCCGCATTTGTTACAGCTGTGTAAGAAAAGTGAGATATTTTATCTACTCCTTTGCTTTGCAGATTTGAACTTATGCCTATTTACTCATAGTACTTGTTTAGATACAACCAGGTAGAAAGAAGTGGCTGATATCCTGTATCAGCAATGGGTCTCATTTCTAGGATAGACCAGAAAAACACCTCAGACTCCTCCTTCTCTTGTATTCCACACGCTTCCTCACGTAGTGTCTGTATTATCTTTTTCCCCTGGCTTTTGCTCTGTTTCCAATCTGTACACAGTCTGGATTCTTTTACGCTACAAATTCAACAAGAAGAGGAAAAAATTGTTCAAATATTAAAAATGAAATGCCTTATGGTGACAGTTGTGTCTTCTATGCATAAATCCAAATTATATCTGCAATCCATTTCTGTTGACATATACAGGAAGAACTATACCTTGAAGCTGTAGGACAAGCAGATCAGTGAACTAAGGTTCCCTGCCACTTGCCACTCAATAAGCCTCTAAAGTGTTGTTGAGATTGAAAAGGACAAACTGATTGGGAAAGAAACATGACAGAGGAGTCAGATGAGAGAAGATGAACACGTAAGAGATAAAAGCCAGCAATACTCCTTTTCCAAAGATTTTCTCTAAGGAACTATATTCGATTATGGTGTTCTGCATTAGGTTCCTGGCTCATCAGGCAACCTCTGGTTTGCTTTCTGTAAGTAAATATGAACTCTGGGTTTCTACCATGTGATCTGGCCATTATTTCTTGTTGGTTTGGGTTTTTTTTAAAGCAAAAGTCCAGACTAAAATTTTAGAATTGGTCCACAAGGTGATCCCATAAATCTCACAACAAAAGCTGAAAATGCAAGCTCTACATGAAGAAAAAGGAAAGTTAAGCAGAAGGAAAGCACTTTCTCTGGGTCAAAAAGCCAGCAACAGATAGAGCCAGAGTGTGAGCTTGGGCATGTGGCTCCAACCATTGGTCAACACCGCCCTCAGCCTGAGGATTTAATGTGCCAGAAAGGAGGCTGCACTTCCCCACTGCACAGCTGTCAGTGGTTAAGGGTGATACACTGAAAAGAGACTCAGGATTTCACCTCCAGGAGCTGTTATTGCGAAGTTTCTCCATGATGAACTCTTCTACTCTTTGACGTGTACAATGGTTTGAAGCCACTGTCTGGCCACAGAGTGTGAGCTTAAATGCAAAGTACTTGAATCTCAAGAAAAGGTCAGAGAGTCTCTTATTCCCAGATGTTGTTCTGGAAAAGGTGTTTCATCGGATAAGTGTTTGAACCAAATTAAAAATTTCCATTTGGCTAAATTTTGCTGAATATTATCAAGGGATTATAAACATTCTAGTTTAAAATGATTGCTGCTTGCTAATTATAAATCTAGGTTTTAGTGCTGGTGTTGAAAAATATATTTCCTGGGTGGATAATATGCCCTCCCAAACAAAGAGACCATCACAAAAGCTTTTGCTAGCAGCTATCACACAGAATGAGAATATTTGCTTTAGTTCCAAATTTGTGTGGCTAGTAAAGTAAATATGAACCTCATGTATGCTTACTCAAAAGTCTGATGGGAAAGTAATGTTTTTCCTGATTGCGGGAAAAAGACCAGTCAACCGTAATGTAGGGAAGGAAATCCACTGTGTCAGTTGGCTGACATGCAGTGAAAAACAAAATGATATTAAGAACACCTTGTATTGACCTCATTTTCAATCCAAAAAACATGAGAACTGGCAAAAGTGTACTCAGTCATCCACTTGCTACACTGTAGGTTAAAATCAGTTCATTTTGATGTAACTATTTAATTCCTCTAATAAGCCAACTCATACTGTTTTATCTATTACAGACTAAAGACATCCGAATTTACTGTAAAAAATCTACCTCAGTGTTTCCTTTCAGTCCCTTCTTTGTTTCATTTTTGATGAGAAGCAGACTGATGGGAAGTATAGAAATAAAAACAAAGAGTCTTTTCAAAAGACTGTTCTGATGATCACACAGAATCACACAGAATCACCAAGGCTGGAAAAGACCTTTAAGATCATCAAGTCCAGCCTATGACCAACACCACCACACCGTCTAGACTATGGCACCAAGTCCCACATCCAGCCTTGCCTTGAAAGATGGGTGTGCATATGACTAAGGCACTTGACTGAAACTCAGTTTCTGGTTCAATTCTTTGTTCTCATGCATACCTTTTGCATAAATTGTACAGCTCACAGAATTTATCTCATTTTCTTCATCTGAAAACTGGAGGCAATCTTAATTTTACTGTGATTTTTTTCACTTCTAGTTGTAGGCATCACACATACACACCCCTAGACAAAAAGCAGCATCCCTCACTTCATCACCATGTGGAATGTGCTTACTCTCAGCAATGTTTATGTTAAGTTTTTAAGAAATTCTTCTCAAATTCCTGAAAGTCTTTTGCTGATTATGGACATCCCATCTAATATGGAAACTGAACCACACTGCTTGGTTTCTGTCCTTTAATCAGATAGCAGAAAGAAACAACATATGGCAATAAATTAAGAATCAGTACTCTTCCGGCAAATATTTGAAATAAAACATGCATTGAAAAAATACAACCAGTTGTAACAAGATGGTAAACAAAAACAAGAAAAAAAAATCCTGTAATGAGTATTCCCTCAGCAAAACTATTGTCATCCTCAGCAGTGGGCGAACTGTGTCTCATATTGCTGCATGAGGTCTCAGGATTGAACACCAGCTCTGGGATGGTAAATGTACTTCTAATAAGTATAAGCTCCTGAACTCTTAAAAGAGTTCTTTTGAAAGAACAGAGGTATTTTGAGATTGAGTTTGTCGTCAATGTCAGGCACTCACACACACTTACTACAAAATGCTGCTCACAGACTCAAGAACTCTCATTGTCCTCTCAGAAATTAACATTGTTTCAGATTAATTAAAATTTAGGACTAGCAAACAAATAAACCCAGGAGGTGAAATCAGTTCTAAATTAGTGTTCCGCCAGTGGGATGTTGTGAATGGGTAGCAGCAAACATGATACATTACTGGGATTTTATAGGCACAGTTTCTGTGAGTGTCAGATTCTACTGCCAAAATAAGGTCTCCTGATACATGTTCATTTCAGTACGGTAGGCATTTCAGGTTTGAAACTGCTTTGGCTAACAGCTTCCTCATTTATCTTTTAATTTTATGTATGCATATCAAAATATATTTGCATAGATATCCTCCTTTGTTCTTCTCATATGAAGAAACATTTCAAAGCTGCACATTCATAGCCTGGCTTTCATTTGTTTAACCACGTTGCACATTTTGGTCCGGCACACCTGCAAGTTAACAGCTATCTAGAGAGCCCGCCTTTAGACTGATTGGAATTTCATTTAAGACAACAATCCGAGTGCCCTGGCCTTCTCCTGCTTCCAAAACACACATGCTGAGCTTGAAAAAATAGCTGTAAATGTGCTGAAAGGAAATTGTAGAATGCTCTTTCCCCTGCCCCCTTCCCCTCAACACCCCTCTCCACAGCACTGTGGTAAATACCAGCAAGGCAGGCTGGGAAATTCCTTAGAAAATGCTAACACATGAGTCTCACTAGCACTGGTCATTACCAGGCAAGGCCACTGAGAACTGTACTGGTGTGAGAAAATTCCCAGAGCCCTGGTTTATTGCAATTAGTATTTTGAAGACCACTTTGTAGTGCAGATTATTCCTGAGAATCAGAAACAAGGAGACCTGTCAGGACTGAAAATATTTGGTGCCTTTTTTGATATCAAAGGGCTTAGGTATGACAAAGGACATCTGATATTTGTCACAATGTCTGCGGAGTATCCAGTAATTTTCAATTATTTCACCAGGCTTAGCATTGCCATATTTCTATTGGACAATATTGTGATAAACAAGAAGCACTACTCAAGGGGTTTATAGGCATCAGATAGATGACCTCCACTGTAGGCAGGAAGTTCTCTAAAATTGACAGATCTTAACTGGGAATCCAGTGCTCATTTTTGGCTTAAACGACATTTTTGGCCAGTGACACCATTCTAAGCTCTCTTCCTTTTCAAGAATTACTTCAAATATAAATATGATTAAGAAACTGAATTATTGAAGTGTTCCAATATGGAAGTACAAATCTACTTATCCAAAGTGGATGCAGAAAAGATGTGTAGAACACTGCTGTGCAGTGTGCAGTTTTGCTTTTATATACTAAACACCAGATCTAAGTATCTGTCGCAGCGCTGTCTAACATTTCTGAATAGTTTACCTTCCAAAAGCATGAAATTAATGTTTTCAGTTTCAGTTTCCCATAATAGTGGCCATTATTGCTTCTATATAAGCAACAATCATTTAACAACATTTTTTTGGCCAATTTTTACTCTCATTTTCAAGGGTTCTACATTAGTTAGGGTCACTTGAGGTATGATTCAGTTCTCAGCTTTCAATTAACATAAGTTCTATACAAGATATAGGAAAGCAAATGCCAGCTGCATTGTTAGATGTCCTCTTTCTTGATAAAGAATGTGATTAGAGTCTTGTACAGTTATTAGACAGATAAAGGCAAAAAACAGAACTTCCTTAAGAAACCTAAAGGCTTCAGGATTTAATCTCTTCCTGAATCAGGACAATGACCTACCTTTCTTTTTTCCTTTCAGATCAAATCAGAAATACCAGAAATATCTTCTATTAAAACCCATCCAAATAAAACAGTTTTGTTAGATAACTCAGCTTTGACTTTTGTCTTCGTGACTGTTGATTTCTTGCTCAAAAGAATACTTTGGCTACAGGAAGCATTTAACAGAGTATTCCATAAACTTTATGTTTTCTAAAAACTAGTTACATTCTAGTTAATGTTAGACCTAATTTTAAAATAAGGTTGGAGAGAGCAAGGGTCAAAGACAACACATTTTATGTACAAGTGTATTTTATGGATTATTTGTTCTACTGTTCTGCTAGAACTATGATAAAAATAAATAACCAGGACACTGCTGTTTTCTCTTGACATTAGTATGTAAATATTTTCTCATATAAATCTAAGCACATATTGAAAAAAAAATTTTGAAGATGGCCCATACAGACAGCAAAAAAGGAAGTTTTTGCGGTAAATGGGGGAGTGTGATGTGTGTGACACTGAGAAAGGCATACAGGAGAAAGGTAGATTTTTTTCTTTTAAATCATGTATTTTCATTCATTCTATTTCTTATGGAGAAAAAAATAATTGACTTAAGGATGTAGGTTGATATCATTTAAAGAAAAGGAGGTTTTCTTAGCATTTCAAAGCAGGAAAGTCCCTCACCCCACTGCCAAGGGAAAAAAAAAAAATAAAACAACTACAAATGCTTTACAGTGTATTGCTATTTCCAGGAAACATTTCATGTGGATTAACTCTAAGGATAAAACCAGAGGTAGTACATAAACAAACTTACAGGAAAATGCTCCTGACAGCAGATGAGCACAGCAGAGACTACACACTGTCATTCTTAGACTCACTGATCAGGGACTTTTTATTTTTACAACCACTTTACATTTGGCTGTGACACTTAAGGAAAGCTAATATAGAGAAGAAGAAATGTATATTTTCTGACTGCTCTTCAAGAAACTGGAATACTGGTTCCAAGGATAAGCAATGTGGTATTTCCTGCTTTAGTTATGTGTTCAATTCAGTTGTAAGCATCAACAAAGTGGTGGGGAGGATATCGCAGCCAACTGCAATACACAAGCCTCCCCTTCTGCTCTGATTTCAAGAGCATGCCTGCTTATTGGTGGCAGTCAGATCTGAAGAGGTTAATATTTCACAAAAAGGCTGGCACAAACTACTCACTACTGTTTTCAGCAGCGGGCACCATCTGGCACATAGATATAGCACAATATTTGGTTTATATTAACCTTAGAAACATCGGGAAAAGGTCTTGCAGAGAGCTGCATATATGGTTCCAAAATTTCAGAGGACAAGGGATGGGAATGAACTTGGCAAAATTATTTTCCTTGAAAATGTGGAAATGAGCCTCGTGCCATTTTCTTCTACCACTCAATGCCTATCAGTTAAACTTCCCTGACCTCTGCACTTCACCAAATTATTCCTCCTCACAAAGCTCTTTTTCTACTCTAAAGGACATAGTGTAAGAATAAATATGGGAAAGAGGAGGGAGGAGTCTTCATAGAAAATGTCTTCTATCAATAGATCTAGAAATATTCAGGTAAATCTTTCCTTTCTTGGTCCAGTTTAGGACAGTGTTGTGAGCACTTAGTAATTTTCTTTAGAAATTAGATCTATTTGTAGATAAACAAAGTCTGGAAACCACAACTAAATCCATTTAAAAAAATAAAGTAAAATCTAGTTTCCCCATTAATGCAAGTTCAGTGGCTGGTAGCCAAGAATGTGTGAAGCCCTAATTTTTGCCATATTTAGAAGATAGATGAAAATGCCAGTATCCATAGTCCACGGTGTCACGGTTTGACTCAGGATTGGCAATCAAAGCAGCAACAACAATGCTCTCGATCCCCTCCCCCTCCCACCCAGGTAGGGAAGGAGAGAGAGAATTGAGGAGACAGACTTTCTGCCGGAGAGAGCGGCAGAGCAGACAGGAGCTGAGGGAAGAGTTATGAGGGTCAGGAATGCATGAGCCTAGGGAACAATGGTGATGGATAGATGGAGTCCTGCCTAAATGCTGGCCATGGATGGAAGAGAAGGGAAGAATAAAAAGGAAGGAAGTTGACTTCCATGATCTCTGACCTTACACCAAGCTTACGTAGATATATGGAATTGAATACTTTGGTCGATTTTGCTGTCCATCTAGTCCACTCCTCCCTGTGGGGGTTACAGATATGACTCTTCTGCTCTCAGTAGCATCCCTGATGTGGTAGAGCAAAGTGATCTTGGTGTCTCAGCAGTAACATAAACATTCCAGTGTTATCAGTCCACTAGCTGGAACACTTGCTGCTAGTTAAAAGAGAGCTTACTGAAGGAAAAAAAAGTCAGTAAAAGGAAAATTGGCTTCATCCTGGCTCAAACCAGGACACATAGCATATTTCACCTTTTACTGTTCTCTACCTGGCTTCTTGTTTTCAAGAAACCCTGGGGACTTGAGCTGTCTTTGTGAACAGCACTCATCTAACAAACTTAGTTAAAGTCAGGATGTTGGTTCAGACAGGGGAAAAAGACACATGCTCACACAATCCTTTTTCTCACGGCTGAACAGTGCAACAATGTGCTCATAAAAACTCATTTTGCCCTCAGAAATTATTTCAAAGTTATTGGTCGGTTGGTGTTTTTATTGTTATAGTTATTATTAGAAGGTAACATGACATCCACCATAATGCGTGAAGTCTATAAATTGCTAACAATCTTTGCTTCAAAAGATGTAGAAAACTGCATATTCCTATCAAAGATGAGGCATGGAGAAATGAATATTACTACCAACAATTGATTATAATTAATTGGTTTAGCAAGTAATCTGAATTTGGCCTTAGCCCTGTGGCAAAGTTTTGATTGAAACATTCAATCCAGAATCCACATTGAAACAGAGTATCTTGCTTTAATCTTCTCTTAATTCCCAAGAAAGATGGAGAAAAATATATCCATCATCTTTGCAGTAAAATAATCCTGAGAGCTTGCACAGAAGTACATTAAAACATTTCAGAAAATAACAAAAAACCTAATTTGCAAGTAACAAGTGAATGGAAATAGGTACTAAAAATCAGGTACTTAGAAGTTTGTAATTTTTTTTCCCTTTTTCTAATTTCAAGAGCTTTAAAATGCAATTTCCTTAAAAAAAAAGGATCTTAAAATGACCATTAATATCTAATTGTTCTAATTTCTGTGAGAAGCAAGTATTTGGATATCCAGCTTTCCAAAAAAAGTACCGAATAGGATTTTAAAGCCAGTCTGGAGATAAAAGGAGACTAACCTTCGACTGAATATCCACACATCTCTCTAATGAGACTTTTTTACTGCACAATAAATCTTAGAACAGTTGGTACACGTAATGCAATTTCAATATGACTCAAGTGTTAATCAAGTGTTATAGTAACCTCATTTTAAAGTACAAACCAAGTCAAACATTTCTATCACTGTACTTCATTGCCTACCAAGATTCTTTTAATAGGAAGGATTTTCGGATGTTCTGCGCATTTGCTTTCCTTATAAAAATGTCAAATCTCAAAATGTACCTACATACCCAGAATTCTTTTCTGCATTTTCTTCTGTGTGCCAGTAGTTGACATCATTTCTTCTTTGTTTGAACAGCTGGTCTTAGCCCAGCTTCAGGAATTCAGAGTTACAATCAAGGCCAAGACCTGACTCTTCATAAAGAAGAAATACAAAGCACAAAGATATAGGATGTATTGCCAAGCATCCATGTTCCTTCCCTTTAGGGACTAGTTAAAAGTTCCCTACTGCTTTGTTAATGCAGATTTCATCATATACCTCATAACTCCAGTGTGTTATCATAGAGACATGTTTTTCAATGACTCAAGGAGATATACATCCTTTATTTTCTGCACTGCAATTCTGACTGACTCCATTGCAAATTACAGATGCCTATCATATCCTCTAGACCTTGTCTCATCACTCAGCTTTCAGTGTGACAATAAAGAACACAGGGGAGGTTTGAGACATGCTTTTAAAGGAGATGGAGAGGTTTAAAATGGATTTCAGTGATCAGCTGCAAAGGAGCAGTGAGAGCAGGGCTCCACAAAGAGACCAATCCAAAAGGGACATCACACAGGACCCTGGTGTGATGGCAACAGACAATTGTATAAGTCCAGACAGAGCAAGGCAATGGCTGGGTGCTGTTTAGGACACAGAACTGGAGGCAATGTAAGTGCAAAGTCCACCCAGGAATCAGAGCCTGTAGACCAGCTACCGACAGCACAGCCCATGCAAGACTAGGTACCTGGGCCTTAGCTCCCAGGCTGTTAGCAGAGGAGGCCTGGGCAGGGCTCCTAGGTCAGGCCAGTCAGGTCAATTAAAACCCACTAGGGCCCCTAGAACCCTGACAGTCAACAATACAAATGTTCAGTGTTTCAATGCCCATTTCTCTATTTCTTTCAGCTTTGAGAGCTCTTTGAGCAGAACACCAGTGTCCTGGGTTGAGCCAGGATTAAGCTAATTTTCCTTTTACTAATTTTTTTTCCTTCAGTAAGCTCTCTTTTAATTGGTGATCCTGAGTCAAACCATGACAACCAGGTAGTGTTGATGGAGGATTTAATCTGAGTTAATCTTAGTTCATTCTTTCTTTTTGGGTTTTTCAGCCTTTTCAGCAACATTGTTGGTTGATTGCACGTTTATTGTCATTTAAATTTATAAAATGGCTATAAAACAAAAAGCAATCATCCTGCCTACATTACAATCCTTAAATCTACTCCTCAATGTGGTGAAAAAGGTCCAGACTGAAACACTCATACTTGGCTATTAAAGACACATCTGTGAATAGAAAGATTCCTGTATTCAAATTCTCATAGACCTGAGCCCTAAATCTTCCATTCCTTCAGAAGCTCTGAAGAACCAGCTGTAACATTTTCTGCAAAAATAAGTTTCTTTTGAAATGTATTCGTTTCAGATGGATTTTTTCAAAAGGCATCTAAGTTTCTGAAGTTGATTTCTGCCTAATTAAGGAGAATCAGCAGAGCAGGGGCCTGACGACAAACCAGAGCTCTACCTACAGAGGTGGGTCATGGCAGGGCATAAGGTTTCCCATGTGTAATGCACTCAGGTTCTGGTGCTATTTGAAAGTTTCTAAAAGGCAGAGGTTGTTGAATATCAGAATCCTCCTTCTCCATCTAGGTTTAAAACACATCCAATCTACCACAAAGCTACATTTGGGACTGCCAGTCTCTGTCTGTATTCACAGATAATAGATCTGTAAAGTGAAAGAGCTGGTGCTGAGCAGCTGACACCCACAGTATGCATGCTTCAGGGGTTTAAGGTTTGGATTAGCTCAAATCTGACTGCATGTACTGCATACCTTTCTACACCTGGAATGCACCATGTAGCTTTTCAGCTTAATTTTAGCTAAACAGCATCCTGCTCATGCACTTGAAACTGGTCCATCTAACTAAAGCATATTTATTGAATATGAACTGCAGAGTGTCCTCAAAAGCCCATTTGTGATATCATAGAACCATAGAATGGTTTGGGTTGGAAGGGATCTTAAAGATCATCTAGTTCCAACACTCTTGCATGAGCAAGTACACCTTCCACTAGACCAGGTTGCTCAAAGCTCCATCCAGCCTCCGTTTGAACACTTCCAGGGATGGGGCATCCACAACTTCCCTGGGCAACCTGTGCCTGTGTCTCATTACCCTCACACTAAATAATTGCTTCTTAATGTCTAAACTAAATCTACCCTCTTCCAATTTAAAGCCATTACCCCCTTGTCCTATATCTACACACCCTGGTAAAAAGTCCATCCCCAGCTTTCCTGTAGGTACTGGAAGATACTTTTTCAGGTACTGGGAGACCACTATAAGGTCTCCCCAGAGCCTTCACTTCTCCAGTCTGAACTACCCCAACTCTCTCAGCCTGTCTTCACAGGAGAGGTGCTCCAGCCATCTCATCATCTTTATGGCCCTCCTCTGGACTTTCCCCAGGAGCTTCATCTCCTTCTTATGTTGGGGGCTCCAGAACTCGACACAATACTCCAGATGGGGTCTCACTAGTGTGGAGTAGAGGTGGAGAATCACCTCTCTCAACCTGCTGGCCATGCTTCTTTTGATGCAGCCCAGAGTATGATTGACTTTCTGGGCTGCAAGCACACATTGTTGGCTTATGATGGGCTTCTCATCAACCCTTAAGTCCTTTTCCTCAGGACTGCTCTCAATCCTTTCTTCCTTCAGCCTGTAATTGTGCTTGGGATTGCCCTAACTCACGCGCAGAACCTTGCACTTGGCCTTGCTGAACTTCATGTAGCTTGCACAGGCCCACCTCTGAAGCCTTTCAAGGTCCCTCTGTATGGCCCCCCTTCCCTCAAGCATGTTGACCTCACAACACAGTTTGGTGTTGTCAGCAAACTTGCTGAGGGTGCACTCAATGCCACTGTCCATGTCGCCAAGAAAGATGTGAAGCATCACCAGTCCCAGTACCGACCCTTGAGGAACACCACTCATCACTGGTCTCCACTTGGACACTGAGCTGTTGACGACAGTTCTTTGAGCGTGACCATCCAGCCAATTCCTTATCTACCTAGTGGTCCATCCATTGAATCCATATCTTTCCAGTTTAGAGACCAGAATGTCATCCGGGACAGTGTCAAATGCTTTGCACAGGTCCAGATAGATTACATTAGTTGCTTTCCCCTTGTCCACTGATGCTGTGACCCTATCGTAAAAGGACACTGAATTTTTCAGGTACATGAATACGACAGTAATAAGTTGGGTGCTGTAAGATCCCTAATACATATGGAAGCTGGAAACCACCCCCCGTCACCTCCCACCCCCACCTTGGAAGCAGGGAGTCTAACGTTTGTGTTAGATTACTACGCCCACTACTTTGAATTCAGGTTTTTTACATGTTTGTTTCATCTCCATGTTCCTGCACAAGATATGCCAAAAACACATTGTTCAGTAGTCATCTGATATAAGAAAGAAGTGACAGAAAATGTATTCACCCCTTCATCTTTTCAAATTTCCTTGTCCAGTACAATGCTGTGTCCTCATAGAAACACAAAATACAACTTCATTCAACTCCTATGCATCTGAATGTATCCATTAGAATGAATCTCAAAAAGCCTAGATGAAGCTAAGTAAGTTGTGATGACATTGCAGGTATTGGATCAAAATGAAAAAACAAGGTATGGATGAAGTATGCAATTCATTTTCAGCTAATAAATCTTGATTTTAAAGTGAAAAAGGTACATAGAAAATGTATAAAAATTTAGTGGCTACAGTTCTTCTGGTGTCAAAAACACATTGACATAAGGACACACACTTCTGTGGAAAAAAAAATGTGAAGCCATTCAATTGTATGATGTTAGTAAATCAGCTTGGGTTAAACTCAGCTCCCATTGTGCACCTGCAAATGTATTTCACTATGTTCCAAGCCTTCTTTACTACATCACTAAGTAAATCAATCTATGATTTACTGAAAGAAGAAACTTTGAGCAAGGAATGAGTCATGATATTTATTTGAATTTCATTGACCCCCAGTGGGAATGAGGAAAAGGGTAGCATTGCCCATTTCTGTGAATGCAATGTTTTCTTGTCCCATGCCAAGACACTTTATTTTTACTGGGACAGCTTCAGAGTTGGAAACATAAATAACAAAATCAGTATTCCTGTTGGCCACCTTTTCAAGTAAGTGAGGGTTGCAGGGGAAGGAAAGAGATTTAATTCAAACTTGGCAGTCACCAGGCAACCAAAGAATAAACAAAGTGACATGGGGCCAAGGTAGTATGAAATAAGTATGTGTTGTGTCTCTTTAAATTCTCTATTGATTGCTCTGTGTACAAACATATATTTATGTATGTGTATTTGTTTGTGTGTGTGAGTGTATGTATAAAATCCAGCAAGGGTTTAAATTGCTTTATGTATGAATGCTTTATATGCCTTTTACCATCTCTGAAAATTATTTGATAGAAGAGCAGAGCTAAAGATCAAATTTAGACATGTCTTTGCTCTATTCCAAACATGGCAAACATGGCATTGATCAAGTTGGTTGAGTTCCCCATCATAGTTCCTATTAACTCTATGCAAACATACAAAGGTGAGCTATGTACATGTACACAACTGCACCATTGAGGTCTGTTGGCTTGTCAACAAGCTATAGGTATACCATCAAAGATTCCAAAGCTAATGAGAATCACTTGTATTTTTAAGGTTTTTCTATTACATTCCTTGTTGGTGAGAAAAGCAGCAAAATTGAGTGAGTTACAGTAGGGTATGAGATAAGTTTATTTTCCGTCAGGGCAATTTTTCTTCAGCAAAACAAATGTCATTTTAATTACGTCTAAATGTTCCTGCATAACAAAAAAATACCGTGTCTGTTGACAGCATATCTGGACTCTTAGTACAGTGTAGGTTTTTCAATTACCCTTAGAGCAGCAAAGCAGTTCATCTTTTTGTACATGGCCTATAATATTTCAGGTTCTGTGCTAGACTGGAGATCAAACTAAACTATCTTCAGAACTCATGAAAATCCCTGACTTTGAAACACTGCAGCAGTCTCAAAGAAGATAATTAAGTAGGATCTACAGTGTCTGAAGAGATGCTTGTATTCTTCTGCGTAAAGCACCTGTGTCCATTTGAGCACATTGAAGTCTTTGGTTGTGTCATGCTTCTGCAATGTTTTAATAAGTGATGCTGAAAAATTATCAAGATTAATTACTCTGCTTTGGACATCTTACCACCAAAATGGCATTGCATTATGAATAGCACTGCTACATATCCATGTGCGCACCCCTACTCACTTGACAAATGTGCTTTAATAACCATAGAACGTAGAATTCCTCACAGCTGGTGCTGAGCTGAGATCAGCAGCTAATATAGCTCAGGTGACAACTGGTTCTCTGTTCCTTGTATTGGAAGTATTCAGCCTTCTAGGATAAGAACTCGAGTTGCTCGTGAGAACTGTTAGTCATGGGCTATTTTCCTGTGCATCGCTGGATCTACTAGCCTGACTATAAAGAGCATGCAAAGGCTTCTCATTTGGCTCTGTTCTTCTGCTCCTTCTTTTCAGATTCTTAAGTTCTTAAGAAGTTCTCAAGAATTGTTACAGAACAATTACTCCCTATTTCTTTTTGTGGGCAAGCTGTATCTGGCCACATGCTGGTATAAAACACCATTTCAATCAGCCAGTCCTCTAGGACCTTTTAGCCCAACAGGGACATTCTGCAGCAAGAATAAACAGAACAAAATCAGATCAAAAGCATTCTCAGCACTGAGCAAATACCAATATTCAGTTGTCTCAGAAGAATATCTAATATCCCTATTGTTACTCTAGGAAGATAAGAAAGAAATTGCCATTCACATCTCCCATACCAAGTCCTGTTTATTAGCTAGCTTGTCTATCCATCTCTTTCAGTAAATTGTAGATGCTTTTTGTGTGTAATTTTTTTGTGTGTCAAAAGGCCCTCACTGAATCCCTTCAGGATAATTTATTACTAGTATTTTGCTTATACGCTGCTGTCATTCTAACATTCCTTGTTATCATATTACATACCTTTAATCACAGAATGACAGAGTAGTTGAGGTTGAAAGGGACTTCTGAAGGTCATCTTGTCCAACCCTCCTGCTCAAGCAGGGCCACCTACAGCCAGTTGCAGAGGACTGTGGCTAGATGGGTTTTGAATATGTCTAGGAATAGAGACTCCACAACCTCTCTGAGCAACCTGTGCTAGTGTCCTCTCACCCTCACAGTGTAAAAGTGTTTCCTGATGTTCAAATGGAATCTTCTGTGTTTCAGTTTGTGCCACCACCTCTGGTCCTGCCAGTGGGCACCACTGAAAAGAGCCTGGCTCCATCCTCTTTGCACCCTCCTTTCAGGCATTTATATACATTGATAAGACCCCCCTGAGCCTTCTCTTCTCCAGGCTGAACAGTCCCAGCTCTCCCAGCCTTTCTTCACAGTCTCTTCAGCATCCTTGTGGCCTTTCATTGAAATCTCTCTACTGTATCCATGTATCTTTTGTACTGAGGAACCCATAACTGGACACAGTACTCCAGCTATGGCCTCACCAGCATTGAATAAAAGGAAAGGATCACCTTCTTGACCTTCTAGCAATACTTTTTCTAATGCAGTCCAAGATACCATTTGCCTTCTTTGCAGCAAGGGTTCATGTTCAATTTGGCTCCCACTAGGACTCTCAGGGCCTTTTCTACCAAGATTGTTTCCTGCTAGAGGATCCCCAGAATATATTGGTGCATAGGGCTGTACTTGTTGCAGAACAGGGTGAGATGGTCCTGCCATGGTAAGTGATACTACTTCTGTAATGAATGCCTATGCATTCAGTGATGTATTTTGCTCCTTTTTCTTAATTATTCATTTCCCAGAAAGAAAGAATGGATGGACTTCTGGAGATTACATAGTCAAGCCCCTCCCTGTTCAAAGCAGGGTCAAATAGACTAGTAATGATTTGAATCTCTCCAAGTCTTCATAAATCTTGAGCAACCTGTTCCAATGTTTGACCACACACAGAGTAAAAAGTGTTTTCCTGCGTTCAAATTAATTTCATGTATTCAATTTCCTGCCCAGTGTCTCTCATCCTTCTACGTGACACTTTGAGGACAGCCTGGTTCCATCTTCTTTACTGCTCCCATTAGGTGTTTATAAACATGGATAAGATCTCCCTGAGCCTCCTCTGTTTTTGGATGGACAGCCACAGCTCTCTCAGCCTTTCCCAACAGGAGACAGGTTCCGGTACCCTTCATCACTTTTGTGGACTTTAAATGGACTCAGTGTAGTACATCTCTGTCTCTCTTATACTCTCTGAAGCGCAACACTGGACCCAGCCCTCCACGTGGTGCTAATCGAGACATGCAGAGCCTTCTTTACCAAACCAATTTTCAGCTGGTTGGTCCTCAGCCCATACTGGAGCATGGCATAAGTCCTCCCTTTGGGCAGGACTGGGCACTTCCTTTTGTCAAATTTCATGACATTGCTGTCAGACTATTTCTGCAAAGTCCCTTTGAACAGTTACACAGCCATTTATAAGTCAGCCATTTCTCTCAGTTTTCAGTAATAAGCAAACTTCCTGAGGGTGCACTGTGTCCTACAGTCCAGGTAAGTAATGAAGACATTAAGCAGTAGTGGACGCAGTATCAACCCTTAGGGTACACTTCTTGTGACTGGCCTCCTGTTGGGCTTTGTGCTACTGATGGCAATCCTTTGAACCTGGTACTTCAGCTGTTTTACAGTTAATTCCCCAGTCCATTTATCTAGCCCATACTTCTTTGGTTTTCCAATTAGGATCTTATGGGAGAGAGTGTTGAAAGTCTAGCAAAGGTCAAGATAAACAACATTGAGTGCTCTCCTCTCATCTACCAAACAATTAATTTCATTTTAGTGAGCTATCATGTTGATCAGGCATTACTTCCTCCTCAAAAATCCATGCTGAATTTATCTTAAAGAACCATATCTTAACTAATAATCAAAGATCAATCATTCTCCCAATTATTTATTTATTCTTCTCTATGACTTCTGCTAGGATGCTAAATTCATTGTATCAAGAAATTATTTTGTTCCTCAATGATTATGCTGCAGGTTTGGGGATTTGGCAGTAAATTCTACCTTTTTGAGTGTCTGTGGAATCACAGGCCTTAGTCCTGAGCCAATGACCTTGTCAGTACTAATACACAGATTTTACTTCCCTGCCCCATCTAATCGTGGTTAGCTTTGTCAGTCCTCTCTCAGAAGTTCCTTTCAAAAGCCTTTTCCATGCAATACTTTCTAGTAGAGGTCTGGGCCTTTTTTTTTTTTTTTTTTTTTTTTTTTTTAAGCAGTGGTTTAGAGTTTATCTCATTCTTGCATCATGTATTGTTATTATGAATCAGGTGAAGGATGGTCATAGCTATTACCTCCCAGCTAATCATGCTTTTCTTCAAAATTAAAAATAAAATCTAAGATGGACTCTTGCATCGATTATTCAATTTTTTTCATAAAAGTTGGACTTAGAGAAACCACCACAAAAATTCAGTACTCTAAAACTGCATGACATGCAAGTAAAGAATGAGAGGTCATTAATGATTACTTCACAACCATCTCTGTTCCAGAACAGTTCAAATGCTGTCAGAGGAGGGGATAAAATTGTGAAGTTTCCTGCCTGAATCAGGTCACACTGCAAGCCAAACTACATTTACTGGGAACACCCTTCCAGACAGGAAGGATCTTGGCTAATGAATGCATCTGGGGGATATGGGTCTAATAAACTTGGCACATATTTCCTCTATCTTGAAAAAAAGGTAAGAGTAGGGATCTGGAAAACTGTAGGTAGTAAAAGTACTCCAGCCTGTCAGTGCTACACACTTAACAAGGTTTTATGGCTGTTACCATATTTGCTATACTCTATGGAACTGAATCATATGAAAAATTCTTCAAATAACAATGTGTAATCTAATAAAGAAACAAAAATTCAGGATTTAGTCACCAAAACAGATCCATGCCTTCATATCTAGATACAACTGATTTTGCTAGCCTTGTTGCCCTGAGCAGTGTTTTAGGATTCAACCTAGAAGTCAACCTGTCAGAAATCAATATTAATATTAAAGGACCAGTGTTATACAGAGTGAGTATGATATACCCGTTTAGGGAGCCAGTTAGATGCACAGCAGAAATGACAACTTGGACCCATACATTTTCTTATCCCCGCATTCGATGTTAAGACTTCTCACATAAGATTGTACATTACATATTTGAAAGAGGAAAAAAAATGTTTATATATAGTTACAGCTCTTTTCTTGGGTATCAAGATTTCATCCTGGCCCCACAGTTGTGTGGTTGTGGTATACAGAATTAAAGTGCTAGAGACCAGTTACCCTTCATTTCTTGCTGAGTTTCCAAAGGTGTATGTAGTAGGAGTCATGGCTAGTTGAGATAAGAAGACAACTGAGAATAAACCTCTGGAATCTCAGTTTGGTCTGATTTTCAAGCCATTTGATGAGGTCAATCTATAAAATGTTTTTTAAAAGACCAAACCACACTGCAAACACATGCTAAAAACACTCTTACTACTCAGTGAAATGTTCAGTGGCAAGAAAATACAGTTTTTTTAAGCATATAAGAGGCAAAGGTCTAGGGAAATGTGCTAAAATATTCTTGCTGGACTAATAGAAAAGGAATGCCTATTTTCTGGTTGTATAAAAAATCTACTTGCAGGTAATTTGCAAATTGTCTGGAAAGAAACAGGAAGAAATAAGCACATTAAACAGTCCATGACCTTGGGCTCCAGAACTGCTGCATGCCTAAAACAGTCCAGATGAGTGACTAAGATATCAGACACAGCTAAAACTGAGGAAAGCAGCTGGTGGGCAGGAGAAAACTGCTTTGAAAAGTTTACGGTCACGGTGCAAACGATAACTGAAGACATATATCCACCTTTTGTAAACTTAATTTCACAGTTTAAAAGTACTTTTGGGTACTTTGTTGATACTAAACTCCTAGTGTCACACATAAACTGTTTTCTATCCTTTCCAGTTGAAGAGCATGCTCTCCTGCGCATTGAAAAATGACTTATGCTTAATTACATGCACAGCTTACAACACTCCTCAGGCACAGCAGTACTTTCTTCCTTAAGGGTAAACCTCTATCCATATGGTTTGATCTTCCGCCAAGCTCAGGTTTCCTAGGAACACCACCACAATGTAGCAGACCTCTTCAGGAGACTGAGCTTCTTCACTAGCTGATGTGAGATTGCAGAAAGGAATTGCCAATGCCTTTAAAAACCTCTCTGTCCTCTGAAGCAAAAGGCCTGCCAGAATTCATTGTAGCATAACACAGCCCAGTGTGTGCAGGACAGCAATGTCCATTCTGTGCAAACACCTTGCTTGCATGTGCAATTCTTCCTCCCGGAGGAGAAAGAGAAGGGAACTGTTATTTGGCATTGCACAATGCAATTCTGCAGGGCATGGAGATGCCATAGTATTAAGGATATTTTAGTAGATTACTCTTTAATAGTCTTAGTAAAGGCACTTTCTTTCACTGTTGAACATCCAAGACTAAAACTAGTCAGCAATTATGTAAAGCAACAATAGGCAGTAGTCTGAACTTTTTTTTATCTGACTCACCCACATAAGAATTAAATGGTCTGCCCTCAACACTGATGGGAGAAATTAATTTTCCAAAACTGTTGATTATCAACTTTCTTTAGCAAGCCACCTTGTTTCCTAGCAAGAGAAAAGAGACATCAGACATTGAGTTTGCAAAGTAGATTATTATAGAGCTGTATCTGAAAACTGGGTTCAGAATATATATCACATCTTTCATTTAGTTTGCCACTTTTATTGGGTTTAATGGTATCATACAATCGTGTTTCTTTTCCATAACCCCAAATACTTAAAATACATAGGTCATTTATGAGCATAAGAGAGACATCAAGATTGTACCTGTGTAACTGACAGAACAGAAAAATAGCAATGATCCACTCTTAAAAAATCTACAAAATGTCTTTATCAGGGAATACCCAGGTATGAAGTTGATGCAGTACTTTGAGATAGGCTGATGTCAAAGCAGCAGCACATCAGGACCCTGTGTAAACTCAACCCTTACATATTCTAAGTGTTTTCTGAGCAACACTCATCTTTTTGCAGAGGATCAATCAAACCTTTCACAATACTGAAGACCATGCACACTCCTATTTAAAGAACTTAAATAAGATTTTGGCTTAGGCCTGTCTTTGTCACCGATAAACAGGACTAAATAGAACTTTCAGTCTCTGCAAGTGGGTAAACAGCACATATACTAAACAATAATTCTGTTGACTGTTGTTTTGACCACACATGCTCTCCAAAAAAACAGTCAATGGGAAACAAAAATAAACCCAGCATCTGGAATGTACTTGCCACTTAATATCACAATAGTATTAGGGATTGCAAAAAAGCCAGGATCCCTGCAGCTCAGTAGTTGCGCAGCAGAACTCTTGTCTTTCTAAGAAAAAATGAAACCCTATAACTTACTCAGAAATCAAATTGTTTAATAATGATCTCTGTGCAACTTGAAATCCAGCTAGTTTACATTAGCAAGGCAGGGAAAAATACAAAGAAAGTAGTTGATTTTGAAGTACCTCTTCCAATTTTGTTTCCCCAAAGAAGGAAAGTACTGTTGACTGACTGGAACTGGTGAGCCAACAGGACAGCCATAGATTTTTTTGTCAGACAGGCAATAGCAAAATAAAGATGTTTCTAAAGCAAGTATAGAAGGGAAGAGGATGCTCAGCTGAACTGACTTCAGGCTGAGGAAAAGCATCCTTAACCTGCATCTTCAAAAAGAGCATCAGCTTCACAGCAATCTTGATAAAATACATTTCAGGCAACTGACAGCACTGTTCTCTTCTCCAGGGCAAAGGTCGTATTATGTGACTTTTACAGACATAGGATAGGCATTGTAAGGAAAGGAAGTGGTGCATAAATGCAGTTCAAATGAACACGTGCGGGCGGAACTTTAGCCCTTGCCCTCATTAACCTACCCAGTGCTATACACACCCCCAGGAATGTGGTAGTAGAGAAATAGCTGTCCAGATTATTCCATTCACAATGCTACTGCACCTGGTCCTATACACATTCATACCATACACAGCAATGGGGGGAAATTGTTCATATTTATAACACACTTCCAATCTGAGCCTACGTCTTCTGAATTTTGACTTTCTGCAGTTGATCATGCTTTCCAACATTTAATCCTGCCAGAAAAACAGAAGCTGTTGTCCTTCATGTTATGCTTGTCTAAAATACCATAAATATTTTCTACTACAGTGGACCAAAATTCTCAACTGCTCTAAGTTTATATGACATGTGTCATGTTACCACATACTTTCACATCCACTGAAAGCAGCTGTCAGTTTAGCCTGAACTGGATTGTTCCTGTATCATTAGGAAGCTTTGAGTGGAATATAGGAAAAACTGGATTTTATAAACATGAGGGTGAATATGGGTGTGACTGAGAATGTAATAAGGATGAGATTATTTATATATAAATAGATATATCTATAAAAATAAACAGATAAATTCCTTCTGAAATCATGTTTATAATAAGAACTGTTCTAGTTTACACAAGCTATCAAAAGCTGAATAAAATAATGAGAACTAAAGAGAAAACAGTCCCATCTACATCAAAATTTTAAGATATTGGAGCAAATTCCATTCTAAAATTATCCTCTCTTTGAAGAGATAGGACACCTTTATATTATCTGCAAAGTTGATTCATGTTGTTTCTACGTTCTTTGTCGCTAATACAATAAGATTTCATATGTAAAATGGACTGAAATTTGTTGGCTAACATTTAAATATGAAGTTTTTTGCCAAAGTTCAGAATAAAAAAAGAAATCTGATTATTCAAGTTTCAAAAATACTATTTTCTAAAGACGTAGGCCTGGAGTTCTCCTCATAAATAAATAATAAAACATCTTCACTGCAATGATGCTCAACCATACCTAGCCATGATTCATCTGCCTGCATGCCAGCACACCTAACTTTTTGCACAGTAGTACCCTGAGGGAAACAAGAAAGTCATATGGGTGAGTAAAATTAGACACATTTTTCAGAATATCACCAAAGCATTACAGTTCAATTAAAATTCTTAAAAAAAATAAAATAATGGTCTGGTACTTTACAGAGACTCATTAGAACAGAGAAACTAAATCCAATGTAGCTAATAGAAACCACAGGAAGAAGTAAATTGGGCCCAATATCTAGTGGTCTATTCTGTCACCTACATTATTATTTAGTTAACTACAACTCGTGGAAATATGGTAATGTGACTGAAATCCCAAAGTCACAGAGAATGCGTGTACAACCAACATGATATATTATAAAGATGGTATCAACTGCAGATGTGAACAGCTGAGATTACGAAGCAGCAGACAACTGGCAGGGAGACTAAGATCAGAAGCAGCATCATTCAGACCCCAGCTGCACAAATCTAGGAAGAGCAGGATAACATTTACCCAACAGTATGCCATTGAGTATATAATCATGAAGGGGGAGGAGAAGGAAGACAATTACCATGATGAACCCCATAACAGTCACTGGAAAGATTTATTAAGAACACATACATTGTATTCCACGAAGACCTTTGGGAAGGCCTGAAGACATTGCAAAGGCAAGGCTTTACCCTGAGGTCTAACACCCAGGGAACATTTTAAAGATCCTGGCTGAACCCCAGCAAACAGAAATATATCCAGTTATTTAAACCAGAGTGAGAACTCGTCCTACTTGTTTTGCTCATGATGTGATCCAGGTCCTGTCCAAAGTCAATTTTATGGTTCAGAACTGGTCTTTGCCCTCTAGTTCAGTCATGCAAAAGGTGCAGCATGGAGCCAACAAGCCTGGGAAAGCATTCTCTCTGTAGAAACATAGCACTGGAGTTTTCTGACTGAAGAGCAACATGACTGCATAGCAATGTGACTATCCTTGATCTTGGGATGGAGTTCCTTTTGGCTGGCACAGACCAGGACCTCTCTAACCAGGTATCCAAGAGGGTGGCTGCTGCCCTGTGCAGCCTAGGGAGCCCTGCAGCCCAGGCTGGCCTTGCGTGGGGCACCAGCCTTGGTGGCACCCACTCCATTTTCTGTTTGTTCAGGAATTTGCTCCAGGAAAGACAGAGCGTGTGTATGGCTTTTCTTTCTTTCAAATATCGCCATCCTGGAAAGTTCACAGAAGACTGCATTGCTGAGAAACTGTGCAGTCCTGGCCTTGCTGTCCTCTGCCAGCCCAAAAAAATAGAACAGGCACCAGCCATGCAGATAGAGTGAAGAGCCCAGAGTATTAGCTATCAAGCTATCATTCAACATCATAGCAAATGTTTTGCTTTTACGAATATGGAGAAAAAGCTTACAAGCAGGACTGGGGTGGGGCATATCTGTGCCTGAAGACTGTCTAAAATGAGAAATCCCAGAATGGACAACAGCTCTACTGACCTGTATTTTGAAATCTAGTCTGATCCAGTGTGTCCAGAGACAGAGACAGCAGCTTGAGGCTGATGATACAGCACAGGAAATAATGCAAAACATTTATATATATATATATATGTATACATATGTATATACGATACTGATTTAAACTCAGGAAAACTTAGCTAAATTGTTTTAATGAAGAAATCTTTAATTTCATGAAACTAAGGGAGCTCAGTGTAAGAAACACATTGAATCCCTAAACATTATAATATTTCACTTTTAAGAATAGCAATATGTATTATGTTTCTGTACGTAATTACCCCGTGGAGCTGACAATTGACAGAATTGTAAAATTGATAACAAGCTGCCTGAGAATACAACTATAATCAAGCAGCACACCTCTGCTTCTTACAGCCTGCCCTCACTGATGCTGCTGGATCACAGTGTGATCAAGGAAGTTTCACCGTATTTACCATGAGCTGAGGATTGTGAATACAAAGCAAGTACATTTTTTTTACTGTGGTTTTTTTTTTTCCACCTTCACAGATTTCTTCTAATTCTAGAAAGGAACAGATGTGTCTTCTCTCCCCGAGTACCAGTGCCTTCACATTTCTTATACAACTTCAACAGGGCTCTGCGTGGTTGTTAGATAGACCACTGTGCACCAATTGCTGTATAAGCTCTCACCACAAGGCCCAACGTCACATAGAAGTAACAGAATCTGAGTAAAGGGGAAAAAAACCCACGTATATGTGCATACAGATTGCTCATAGACATCCATAAATGTGGAGTTATATACATAAGATGTACTTAAAACAGACTATGAATGATAATTAAAGTGATCTGGTATTATTATGTAATGTCTTTCAAAGATGTTTAAGGGACTTTTAATTAATATCTAGCTGTTGTTTTAAAGAAAAGAAGAAGAGCCACTGAACTAAGCAGTATCTGTAGAGGGACTGCATGTCCAATACTTTCACTCTTTTGAAAGATTTTAATCTCTCAGCCTGATATAGATAGATATTTATGCATGCATGCATATATATACACATGTATAGATGTGAGACAGATCAGATCTGATTATACCTAATAATTTACAGTATTCCTCAAAATGAAAATTCCATTTAAACACCTAAAACAATAATAATGTAGTTTTCAAACAAGTTTATAAACTTTTCTATGATGAAATACTCAGCTTCCATTCAAAGGCAAGAGCTCCCTCTAGATAACAGCTTGGGGAATTTTTCTAATCTACATTTTAAGTGAACTTTGAAGAAAACAGAATAGATCGATGTGGGAAGCACCAAAGCACAGTTGTCACTCTTCTGAGAAGCCTGGAATCTGCCTCCAAGACTTATGCTTTGAAAGAATGAATGGGGGAAGAAAAATAAATCAGCAGCTTTAGCATTTTTAAGTGATTTTTATAATATCACATTGAGTTATGTGGGTCAACTCCCAAAACTAATAACAATACCTCAAGAGTTCTTGACTCCTTTTCACTCCAATTTTGGTACAGAATCAGATATGATTTGGTCTCTCTCAATCATAAAAACTTGCTTTCTCCTTAGCATTTAAATGCTCTAGTTGGAAAACATTAATTTGAGGTTGACAGGGGATCTATTGAAAGAACCCTAGATACCAATAGAAATCAGAAAATTTACAAGAAGAGTCATAGAATATGGCCTGCAAGATAAAATGGAAGAATTTTTTGCTATTTTGTCAAAAAGAGACAGAGACTGGGAAGAAGCAGGACACCAGTTTTTAGGAAGTGCTGTGAGGCACAAGATGACATTCTGTTTTCCATGTCATAGAATGCTGGGGCAAAAGTAACAGGTTTAAATCACCTGCAGCAGCAGTTTTTTAACAACCTTAATTTGTTTAAATTGAGTTTAAAGACTTCCAACTATGTCAGGAATTGCTTGGATAAAGCTACTTCTGCTGTAGTGAAATTGAATGGTTTGCACAATATATTTTGGTGTCCCATCCTTCAGGATTCTCTCATATTGTATGTCATACACACCTCTTGTTGTCTGTATTTCTGTTCACACCTCAACCTGATTTACCTCTTTGCAACAACATGACTTCCTTTTTTGAGGATAAGCTAACAATTCACTACAACTTCTAGATTCTTTGTGTAGAAATACTACTTGGCCCCAAAAGCATCAGGCAAGTTGCTTATTATTCCTTTCTCTGTTTAGAATGTTGTTTCTAATGTATTTCTAATGAGTAACAGCCTTTTCTTCTCCAGGACAGTGTCTGAGTTTTATAGGGGTCATTTTGATCACCGTTTATGTCATCCAGTGTGCAAGCAGCCTCTCCCAGTTTGGTCCTACTTGCACTTTAATAAGAACATTCTCCATCAACTGTTAGACATGTCTTTCTTTTTTTCAATACCTCTGCTGTTCTCCACAAAAATAGGACTGGAGACGTCAGCTACCATGCCTGTAAATTATCAAGAGGAAAACTGTAAGGTCCAATTAACTCTAAATCAGTGGATTTGTCTAAGTATTCTTTTACCTATTCCATCCCTATGTGATACTGCAAGTTTGCTATTTACCAGTGGAAGTAACTTTATAGGCCTCCTGATGGCATTTTTGCTTTTAGCTGAATACATTAAAAATAAAATAATTTAAGATGCTTAGGACTTTAATTTGTACTCAATATCAGGCTGCTCTTTTTTGAGGGTAGGACGAATATTTCTTAAGGCTAGTATCTGTCCAGAATGACTATTTTTTACATGTGATATTGCTTATTAGCTGCATTTCGGTTTGCACAACTCGGCAAATTCCAGTGAACTTTTCAGTGGTGATATATTTTACCAGTAAACAGCAGTTTCCAGAATCACAGAATGTTAGGGGCTGGAAGGGACCCCAAAAGATCATCTAGTCCAACCCCCCTGACAGAGTAGGATCCTTTAGAGTAGGTCATACAGGAACGTGTCCAGGCATGTTTTGAATGTCTCCAGAGAAGGAGACTCCACAATCTCTCTGGGCAGTCTGTTCCAGTGTTCTGAACCTCACAGTGAAAAAGTTTTTCTTTATGTTTACATGGAACCTCCTATGCTCCAGTTTGCACCCATTGCCCCTGTCCTATCATTGGACATCACTGAGAAGATCCTGGTTCCGTCCACCCAACACTCACCCTTTACATATTTATAAACACTGATGAGGTCGCCCCTCAGCAACCTTCTCTAAGCTAAAGAGACCCAGCTCCCTCAGCCTTTCCTCATAAGGGAGATGTTCCACTCCCTTAAGCATCTTTGTGGCTCTGCGCTGGACTCTCTCAAGCAGTTCCCTGTCCTTCTTGAACTGAGGGGCCCAGAACTGGACACAATACTCCAGATGCAGCCTCACCAGGGTAGACTAGGAAGAGTACTTCTCTTGACCTACTAACCACACCCCTTCTAACACACGCCAGGATGCCATTAGCCTTCTTTGCCACAAAGGCACATTGCTGCCTCAAGGTCATTCTTCTGTCCAGCTCTCCAGCCTTTCTGGGTCTCGCTGAATGGCAAGACAGCCTCCTGGTGTGTCAGCCACTCCACCCAGTTCTATGGCATAAGCAAACTTGCTGACAGTGCCTTCTGTTCCTTCATCCAGGTCGTTGATGAATATATTGAATAGTACTGGTCCTGGTACTGACTCCTGAGGGACTCCATTAAATACAGGCCTCCAGCTAGACTCTGTCTCATTGACCACAAGTCTCTGACTTCTTTCCTTCAATCAGTTCACAATCCACCTCACTAGCTGATCAACGAGACCACACTTCCTCAGTTTAGCTGTGAGGATGCTGTGGGAGACGGTGTCAAATGCTTCACTGAAATCCAGATCCACTGCACTACCATCAACTATTCACCTGCTTATGTCATAAAAAGGCTATCGGGTTGGTTAAACATTACTTCCCCTTGGTAAAACCATGCTGACTGCTCCTGAGGACACCCTTATTCTTGATATGCCTGGAAACCACACCAAGGATAAGTTGTTCCATCACCTTTCCAGGGATGGAGGTGAGGCTGACCGGTCTATAGTTACCCAGGTCCTCCTTCTTGCCCTTTTGAAGACTGGAGTGACATTTGCCTTCTTCCAGTCCCCAGGCACCTCTTCTGGTCCTCACAACTTACTGAAGATGATGGAGAGGGGCCTAACAATTACTTCTGCCAGCTCCCTCAGCACCTCTGGGTGCATCCTATGAGGACCCATTGGTTTATGGATGTCCAGATTGTTTAATTGATCCCTAATGCAGTCCTCATCAACCAAGGCAAACTCACCTTTTATCCTGACTTCCTCAGGGGTCTGGAGCTCCTGAGGACAGTCTCCATCTGTAAAGACAGAAACAAAGAAAGCATTCAGCAACTCCACCTTCTTTGTATCCTCTGTCACCAGGGCACCCACCTGATTCAGCCTATATTGCCTCTCTTGTTTTGACTGCAATGTATTTGAAGAAGCCCTTTCCATTGTCCTTGGCCTCTCTTGCATGGTTTAATTCCAAGGAGGCCTTAGCCTTCCTAGTTGCCTGCCTACATCCTCTGACAACAGTCTTCTATTCCTCCCAACTGGCCAGCCCCCTTCCATGATCTGTAGACTCTCTTCTTCCACTTGAGGTTGCCCAGCAGCTCTCGCTTCAACCCTGCGGGTCTCCTGGCTTCCTTTCTTGATTTCCTACCCATTGGGATGTTCTGATCTTGAGCTTGGAAGAAGTGGTCCTTGACTGTTAACCAACTATCTTGGGCCCCTTTGCCTTCTAGTACCCTGTCCCATGGGATTTCCCCAAGCAATTGCTTGAAAAGGCCAAAGATGGCCCTGCTGAAGTCCAGAATCGTGATTGTACTTGGTATTCTGCTCCTACTGCACAAGATCCTGAACTCCACCATCTCATGGTCACTGCAGCCAAGGCTGCCCTCAACCTTCACCACTTCAACCAGGCCCTTCTTGTTAGTGAGTATAAGATCCAAGCAGCTCTCCTTTCCTTGTTGGCTCATCCACCATTTTCATCAAGAAGTTACAATCAATGCACTGGAAGAACCTTCTGGACTGTGAATGACTGGCTGAGTAGGCCTTCCAGCAAATATCTGGGGAGTTAAAATCCCCCATGAGAACCTGGGCCTGTAATTGCAAGGCTGCTTTCAGCTGCCCCTAGAAGGCCTCATCAACTTCCTCATCCTGATCAGGTGGTCTGTAATAGACACCCACAACAGTATCACCCACGTTAGCCTGCCCCTTAACTCACACCCACACACTCTTAACTTGCTCCTCTCCCCGGAGAGAACTCAATACATTCTACTTGCTCTCTCACATAAAGAGCAACTCCACCACCTCACCTGGTTGACCTGTCTTTCCTAAAAAAGGCATAACCATCCATGACCCCATTCCAGTCATGTGAGCTGTCCCACCATGTCTCTGTAATTGCCACCAGATCATAACCCCTTGACTGCACACAGATCTCTAACTCCTCCTGTTCCCTCCCCATGCTGTGTGCATTGGTGTACAGGCATTTCAGGGAGCCAGCTGAGCACGCTGGTTCCACCCTAGGGGACTGGGAGGCCTTCTGGTCTTCATTAATACTAGAACACTGCCCCACTGGTGCAACCCCAGCTACAACCCCATTCCCCTTTGAGTCTAGTTTAAAGCTCTGTGAATGAGCCCTGCTAATTCTTGTCCAAGAACCCTTTTTCCCCTGCCAGATAAGCCTTTCCCACCTATTACCGTCAGACCTGGTGTCCTACAAAACCAGCCATGATCAAAGAACCCAAAGCCCTGCCTGTAGCACCAGTCTCTGAGCCAGGTATTTACAGACTGAATCCTTGTATTGCATCCCATGTCCTTGCCTGCAACTGGAAGGAGGGAAGAGAAAATAACTTTCACCCCGGACTCTTTCACCAACTCTCCCAAGGCCTTGTAGTCTCTCTTCAGTCCCCTCAGACTACAGGATGCAACTTCCTCCCCACCTGTCTGGAAGATCAGTAGTGGGTAATAGTCTGATGACCACACCAGGTAGGGGAGTTCCCTAGTGATATCCCTGATTCAGGCTGCAGGAAGACTACAGACTTTCCTAAGATGAGGGTCAACCCAGCATATTGGGCCCTCTGTTCCCTTTAGGACTGTCTCTCCAACAACTACAACTTTTCTCTTCTTACTTGTGGAAGAGGTTGTTATGTGTCTGGAAGGTCTATCTGACCATGGTAAGAGCTCTGGTATAGTTTGCCTATCATCCACATCCCCATTAGACTGGCTGTCTTCCAGCAGAGCCTCATATCTATTCTCGATAGGACTTTCATCTCCATCCTTGTTTGCCTGGCCCTGTATTTCCAGAGGCCCACACCTGTAGTGTATGGGCAACTGGGAAGATGAGGGAGGTCAGGAGGGGATTTGCCAGCCTCTCCAGGGAGGGACCTGTTTCCATTCCCCCCTGTCCCTTAAGTCCCCTTCTTTTTCCAGGTTGCAAGAGGGTAGGGGATGCCCTGCTCCTTGTGGAGCCTCCACCTGCTGCCTTTCCCTCAGGGATGGTAGGGTCTGGCTCCACCAGTCTATCTCCCTTTCACACTCTCTTATAGCCCTTAGTCTTTCAACTTCCTCCCTCAGCTCAGCCACCATGCTGAGCAGATCATTCACCTGTTCACATCTAACACAGGTGTTGTCTCCAACACCCTCCTTGACAAGTGCCAGGCTCCAGCACTCTCTGCAGTCGGGGGCCTGGACACCTACATGTTTGCACGGGACCTCTGTCAGGGTCCCCACATTTCTTCTGACAACAGCCCTCGGCTGGGTTGCAACCATAGCTGGGCCTGTGAGTGACTGACAGGGCCAACTGCTGAGGCACGCCCAGATGGCTCACCACACCCCCTTAGTTCAGCCTTGATGGGTGGGCTTTTTAAACTCCTGGGGCATTTAAATAGCCTGCTGAGGCTGGGGCTCTGTCCGTGCCTTGCCTGCCTTTCTTGCAAGATCACCTGGCTCGGTGAGGGCGTTTGCTCCACTCACTACGAGTATCCTGGATTCAGGAAAGAAAAAACAAAAAACAACCTCCAACTGCTGTGGGGATGGTTGGGCACTGATGGCTGCTCACAGGGGTCTCATCAAGAAACTGGAGAAGAAATATTAATAAAAAACTACAAGTTGGTTTGAGGGAGTTCTAGAACAAACAAGATTTAAAGCATTCATCAACAATATTTTCAAATAGTGATTTAAATGTCTACATCAATGCTGAGTGAATTTGAGTGCATAAAAGAAAATCATTTCTCCAGCAAAATTAGTTTGCTTCTGATCACTGAAAAGACTCAGCTTTTTGCAATTAAGCTGCTTGTAAGCCATTTATCTCTTAATCTGGCTCAATAATATTAATTGAAATTGTAGCACAAAATGAAAGCTCTGTTCATCCTCTTTACAGAGTATTTTTGCAGCTCTTTCTACTAAAAAGTAAACTCTGGGGTCAGGCTGAGATTTCTGTTCATTTATAAGAATAAACATTCTCTTTATGTGAATGTTTTATAAATACTGAAATTAAAAGGTTTTTATCTTGCTACAAAAAACTTTGTCCACTACAATGATTGTTAATATTTTTCCATGTTTATGGCCTTATTTTACCATAGAAGGTGTCTGGGAACTCCCCCACAGATTTAGCTATAGAGGAAGAGTTATAGCTGTATAGCCTTGTTTATGACCCCCAGTAGACCCCACTTTGAGAAACAGTTCACTGGAAATGTTCACTGAAAGCACATAAATGAGGAAATAAAAATATAATTTTCAAGTGAATGTTCATATAACTTTTGGAGATGTTTTTCTAGCTTAAATACAGAGACCTAGACACCTCTGTTTTGCACTTAAACTAAGCCCTTTAACTGGTAAGAAACCTTTCTTTGCTTAGCCAATAGAAAGAATTGGCAAAACACACCAAACACAAGTATATAGTTCTGTTTAATAGACAGGGGGAGTGTACTGACATGCAAGTCAGCAATTACAATACAAAATATTCACGTGTCTGCCAAAGAATGATGTCAGTTCCAGGCTGTGGTGCTTGGTACATATCAAAATACCCTCACTACTAGAAACAGAGGCATATATGTGTGAGCTGTATATGAATTTCCAAACTTAATAAGGCCACACACTTTGAAAATGGATTATTTAATGGTCTGCACCAGAGAATATCTTTATCTGCAGTAAGATTCTTTTTAAAATGTTAAACATAGGTTAAAGTGTGGCCTTTTTAGCTGCTCTAACACACACGGAAAAGATTAATAAGCATTCGGTTTTCCATTCTGTAAAAACCCTCATGTTTCTTTAAGTAAAGAGCTTGAAACAAGTTATATAGAATAGGGAATACTTTTAACAATCTAACTTTATTAATAGGACACATTTTTTGTTATGTACTGAGTTTAGGGTTGAGGGGAATTCCCTCTGTATCAATAACATGAGAAGAATAAAAGCTTTAAAAACATGAGGAACCATCAGGACATTGTTTCTGGAGGATACCCAAGAAACGGCACTAAATTCAAACTGAGATTGTAAAAATCATGTTGGTATTTTTCCTCTACCCAAGCAGGGTTGTAGTTCTCATTTGCTCTTTCCTAAATTTTCTGAGTAAGGCTATGTCTTATTAGTTACATCTTATGGCTCCTAAATGGATATAAAATCTTAACACCCAGAATTTTCCCAAATATGGTTTTGATACCACAGGTCCGAACTAAAGCCCACTTTAATCCTTGAAAATCTTTGTATGCATTTAAAGGGACTTTTAACCAGAGCTGAAAAGCACACCCAAGTAATCTCTTTACAGGCAATTTCAGTTGTCTTGAAACTGGTTTCACACCACTGTGATTGAGAGATTAACAGAGTGGGGAAGTAGCTCATACAAGAGACAATGGGCTGTAGTCCAAGATGCAGTAACGTAGTGGAAAGTCATAATTGATTCTGAATAACTTCCTTTTCCTCCCACACATCCAGGAGCTGAGAAAATATTGAAGGAAAGATGAGAAAATTCACATCCATTTCTGTTGAGCATGGAGCCAAGCCTTGGGAATTGGCTTTGCCTGTCTGCTCCTTGTCTCCCTCCTCCCAGTGGAAAAAAATGCTGTGACCATCTCCTCTGGAAAACTGATGAGCATGAATCATTGTGCTGATGAATAATACCCTTATTAAAACATTTCTAAATTGTTGCCAGCTTTGTGATTCTTTTGCCGTCATGCCTCCAGCAATTCCTGTACCTGTGAGAGAGAAGGAAACAACTGTGTTGCATCTGCAGGTGACTTATGCAGGAGTCAGTATTTCAGCTGGGGAAGTAAGCCCATTTCTGAATGCCTTATGCAGTAACTAAGTAACCCAGCTGGATATCTCTACAGTAAAAAGAAATCTCCTCCAAGAAAAGGAAGCATATTATTCCCCAGTCTGGCACAGACCATCTTTCATAGAGGCTAAGCTCACAAACAGGTGCTACAGGAAAGGGAAGTCTCTACCTTCCTTCTCCACCTGTCCTGGTTCAGTTTCTACTACTTGCTGATACATTGCACTTAATGTTGCAGTCATCTCCAGGTTGTACTGTAAGTCACATAAAATAAAAATGTGGTTTTCAAACACAAGATTGTGACACAAATTGTAAAAATAGAACTGGCACTTGTTGAAAGCTCTTTGCTGATCATCTTTTCCCTAAAAGACTCTGTAGGCAATTACACTGTGGAGCTAAGTATGGAAATACCCACAATAGTGGTTACAGCTGTGCAACTCCATCTGAATCCGGTTCACACGGAAATCTGCTGACTTTCTTATTGATGAGCTTCATTCACACGCTTCAAGGCAAAACTGAGTAAACAATGACCTCTAGGTGAATAGTCACTCAGTCATAAGCATTGCCATGACGCCCATTATGCATGATCCTGCAAGAGAATAGGAAGCCTGGGGTTCAAACAAATTAGGGAAGGAGAAAGCACTGAAAACACTGAAGATTTTTTATCAGCTCGTAAGAAAATGGTTGAGCAGTCTGTGATCCCTGGGTTTCCATTTATGATGTGCAGCTCATTGGGACATGCTGGAACTGAAACATCTCCTAACAGAAGGTGAGATTCTGAAAACTGGTGAAGGTCACGCAGATTTTCCCGAGGAACTTTTGTTCTTTCCCGGGAAAAGGAACATCCTTTCAACCCTGAGAGTCCTTGCTATGCTGAACCTACATCTGACATCCTCTATTTATTAAATCCCAGAGTGGGGAAAGGCTACACCTATACTAGGAAATTAAACCATGCCAGGTCATATTCCTAGGCAATGGTAATGTGATTGTGTACTTCAACTGCAAGAGCAGTCACTGGATTTTGGTCTATGGCAATTAGAACTCTCCCAAACTACTCTTGGGTGTGGATTAGGCAGGGCACATGCAGCCACCTCATTTTGAAGGCCCAAAGAGATTAGTTTTTTCTATTTCAGAAAAGACAGGGTGGAACCCAGTGTATGAAGCTGAAGGCTGACAGACACCTTCTTTATTCCCTTCTGTGATTTCATCTTTAGTTCTAATATCCACACAATTGTAATTCCAGTATTATCATCTTCATATAACAGGTAGGAAACTGATAAACTAAAAAACAGATTATCAGAAGGCATTTCAGCACTGAAGCAGCCTTGTAAATCTAACTGACTTGCCAAGACTATACAGGAAGGAAACTGATGGAGAAGGTTATTGAGCACAGATCTCCTGAGTCCCTTACTAGCACCATCGTCAATGGGCCATCCTTTGTTTTCTTCAGTGGAACAGCCTCTATGCTGTGTAGATATTTATAACATGCACAGAGTCTGAGGTCACTATAAACAAATTAAATGAGGCAATCATAGTAAAAAATGTCAAGAGGTGTGCTCTTGAAAATACTTTTTTTTTTCTGTTTGATTATACTAATGTATAATGGCAATCAGAACACAAGCTATTTAGAGCACTCTACTAGGAATGGCAGTAAAGATATTTGTTTTAGTAAAGTAAGGCAAATAATAATAGAAGAAATACTTTGCTCATCTGTTAACATGCAATTCATTATTGTGCACAGCTCAGCAGGAGATGACACTTGAAATACTGTCCCAGCACATTCCAAGTGTCCTACTTTCATATAATGGAAAAGAAAAATGCAGGTTTGGCAAAGTAGAATATCTCTCAGATTATCTCAGCTCTACAGAAGATAAAGGTTCATGATGGATGCCTATAAAAACATGCAACAGACTATTCAGCATTCCCAAACTTTCAGACAAGGACAATTTATGGTGAGTTAGAAAGACCACATAGAACATGAGAGGTTTTTTTCTGAACTGAATACAAATCTCTTGGCTTTGGAGATCTGGATCTCTCTCTCTAATGAAATTCAGAGGAGGAATTAACAGGGTAATATAATTTTGTGCTCAACTGTATTTATATCGAGAGCTGTACAAAAGCACACTTCTGTGCAGTACCTACTCCTAGGAATGGACTTGCAGAACAGCAAGCTGAGCTTCACTCAGCTTTGGGATCACATAAGATAATGTATTTTAAGTTTGGTTGTTTCTTTAGCAAGTTAAGAAACTTAGTAAGTCTATCCTTTGTACAAGAATGTATAGAGCCAGTGCATTTTAGGATTCAGTGTTTACCATACTAATTCTGCATATATCAGGGAAAATGCTTAGGCAAATCCCAGTATATACTACAATTTCACGGTAAATTGCTATTGAAATTGCTGAGGAGCAGTGCTGGGACCATGCCTGCCCATCAAGACTTGTACATGCCACTGAAATCCTTTGATCCTATGTCCATATATATTTAATTATAGCTTTAGATTTGAATCCTAATAATTTCAGATTATAATTTGGTATCTCAGCAGAGGTGACAGAATGCACTTGCTGAAAATTGTACATAACAACAGATATGTAGCAGGCATATCTGCCAAAATTACCAGGAATGTGGGGTTTACTTCTGAACAGCAAACACAACTTAAAGAAATTGTAAACCTTTCCAAAAGACTGGAAAATGTAAAATCAATGTGAAGGATGAACGTGGCCACTTAATGCTTTGTTTCATCAAAAGGAATATTGGTGTCAGACAGTTCAACAGTCGTCAGACAGTTCAACAGTCCAATACATGTATGTAAATCACTCCCTTCATGGTAAGACTAACATTGACCGTGAGAAGACATAAACAAACACACAAGTAATTTGTTTCTAAAAATTATGAAAAAGGAAAATCTTGCTCAAACATATAGTATAGTATATAGTTTTATGAATTAGACAAAGAGGCTAGAGAAGAAGGGAGAGTAAGATATTTTTATAAATTTCCCTCTCAGTTTCCCTCCCAGGTTCTACTAGTGATACACCTTCCAATTTCAGAATATATGTGCTCTGGGAGTTCCTCTCTCCCTCCCCCCCAACACAGAAGTAAAACATGTATTTAAATTGAGCATAAAAGTCCTGTGGGTTTTGGAGGATGCTGACCCTATTTAAGTCAACATCTGATGAATAACATCATGGCTATCATATCTTGATAACAATAACTACTTTATAAGGTGAGAATATCACAGTTGCAGTTAAATTTTATAGTTTATTACTTGATTAATCCTCTAGCATTCATTGTATTTTAGTATCTAAGTCTTTATTATCTTTATTATGCACTGCTCAAAATTTATCCATATCACTACAAGACAACTGAGGAATTTTACTTCATACCATTGAAAGCTGAGTTCCCCTAGCACTTCTGGTGCTCTGGTCCCTTGTTTCACAATTGTAATAGCCTGTAAGTCTCGTGGTGGATTAGTGATTCTGCTATTTCTGGTGATAGCTTTGTTGGGATGAAAGATTCCTCTAAATTAATATTTAGAGTAGCAGTGGCTATTTTTATGATACTCCAACCAATTCTGGAGTGTTTAACCAGTTAATTTTCGTAGCTCTTTCTTAACTGCGTATTTCGTTATTCCTGCTGTCTTCCTAGTATAATATTATTTATGCTAAGCAATATTTACTTAAACTATTGCCATTAGATAGCTTGTAAATATGGACAGAAAGTTTTTATTCATCTCAGTTGAATTAAAAAAATAAAAGCTTATATAAAATAGCTACTTCAGTAATATTAGATGAATCCAGGAATCTCTTCCAAGAACGCTATGGACAAACAGATTTATAAGGTGAAAACTGGGAAGTACAATGCACCCCTTAAAGCCAAAAATTCTATCTCAAACCAGATGGATGCGGGAACCACATTCATAAGCCAATAATCTTTTTATTGCCATAGCTAAGACTTGTGTCTCCCCAATTTACAGTCGAGAGCTAGTTTGTTGGGCTACAGAATTGCAATGCCCTGTTTTGGTTCCCTCCTACTTATGTTTGCTTTTAGATGCCCTCATGGTTCCATCACTGCTATTATATCCAACTGTTTGGACTACTATTTTGATTTCTGCTATAGCTGTGACTTATTACTCCTGGCTGCAAGCCATGAAGTGATGGAAAATGCAGAGGTGGCACCTTTTGATGTTGCTTGTATTGTTGAATAGATTTTCTGTGGGCCAGACATAGGCTTGGGAGCTGATAACAGCAATTGTTTTTTTAAAAGAAAATGCTGTGTTAATATCACTGTCTTAAAGATTTTTCTCTGTTGTCATCCATACAAAGTTTTAACTTCATATATCTAAATTTATAGATATAATACACTTGTCAGTTTGTATTTTTAATATACTTAAATTCTGAATAAATATTAACTCTCCTTTATTTCCTTTTCTTTCGAACTTCCATCCAGGTTCAAAGTCTCAAGTGTAGATATTTATTATTTACAGTCTGCTATTTTTATGGCTAAACCGATTCCCCCACTTGTCCCCCTCTCTGGACAAATCAATATGACTATAAAACCAAAATACTAAATTTGAAGATTGAATTGCAATTTAATTGGACATTTGAATCCTGAAATAATTTATTAACTGATTTGTATTGTCTTCAGATGTACAGATTACAGAACCAAAACCTTATGGTTTCACTCACAGCTTTGCATTCATATTAATAATTGTTCATATTACATGTCCTTGGATGCACAGCAACTCTTACGGAAGTGTAAATGACACAGTCCTTCTGAAGCATCAGGGCACTAATTCAGGACCATGGCATTAAAAATCTTGACTTAGGTTTCATGTTGCTTTATGCCTATTATCCATTTTCTTTTGAATTGGTATTGAATTGATATTAGCATGCATTAGCCTTTTTTGAAAGCTTTTCAGTTTTCCTTCCCTCATTTCACAGAATCACAGAAGGGCTGAAGTTAAAAGGCACCTCTGGAGGTCATCTGGTCCCATCACTGTGCTCAAGCAGGGTCAGCCAGAGCAGGTTGCCCAGGCCCATGTCTAGTTTGGTTTGGTCTCCATGAATGCAGACTCCACTGTGTCTCTGGGAAATCTCTTTGGGTGTTTGTCCACCTTAATGGTACAAAGGTGTTGTTTGTGTTCAGAGGGAATGTTATGTGCTTTAATTTGTGTTCATTGCCTCTTGTTCTGTCTCTGGCACTATGGAGAAGTCTGACTCCCTCCTCATCTTCATTCCCCACCATCAAGTATTTTTACACATGCATAGTATTGCCTTGAGCCTTCTCTGCTCCAGGCTGAATACTTGCACATCTTGCAGCTTATCTTCTTAAGGAAGATGCTCCACTCCCTTAATCACCTGTGTGGCTCTTTCCTAAGTTCGTTCCATTAAGTCCATGTCTTTATTCTCCTCAGGAGCTCAGAATTGAACACGGCACTCCAGAGGAGTCATACCGTACATGATATTTTATTGTAGTCTACCAAAAGCTCTGCACTGGGAGCCACATAGTTCTTTTCACCATGAAAATAATTCTGTTGGCAGCAATTCCCATTTCTGATAAGGTTATTGCTATTCTTTGCATACCTGTGGAACCAAAAGTCTTGCCTGGATCACTGATGCTCAAAGGGAGAATCTCACCAAGAGGCTTAATTTGCTACATATACATTCTTATTTCTTTCTTCATCAGAATCTCAGAGTTCAATTCTCAACTTGCAAGTGTAGGCAAAATATGCTTTTATCTATAGAGAAATAGGGTGTAGTCTGGAGAAGCTGAATAATTCACTGACGATCACTCTTGGCTACAGTGATGAATATATATAATTTTCCTTTAATAGCTGTGTTTAAATAATCTCCTTCTTGTTTTTGATGATTTGTATCTAAAAAGAACTCAACCACTTTCACTTCTCTGATTAATGATGGACAAAAATAGTTTGAAATATTTTTTTATTGCTTCCTGGAATTTTACTCTGTTCTGAGATTAAGACACTGTTCATACATTTCCAACAAAATCCCCCTTTTCTCAGTGGGAGTTTTCATATGACTAAAATAAATACTAGTAAATCAGAGTTCTTCTCATCAGTCTGTACTGTTTATGGTATACTTAGTCTGTGTAGGAAGTATTTTAATTATGTAGATGCTGAAGTTTAGTCATGCCTTTTTTGCTGAACTCGTTGTTGCACTTAGGTGCTTTAGTCATTAACTTAGCTTGTTTTCTACAGACAGAAAAACATTCCCTATTGCCATCAAGGCTAAGTAATTGAAGGATTTCCAGTAAGGACTTCAAATAGAAGCTGTAGAACATTAGGGCTATTTTTGACAGTGCATGTGTCTCCCATGCTATATAGAGCTATATAACTATATATGGAGTTCCCTCAGAGAGTCTGTATTCTAAATCCAGAACTAAAACTCCAGTTTCCTAGCTAATCTGATATCTCAGTTTCTTCTCTCTCTTGGTAACAAGTCCAGGACCGACGATAATCTTTCCAAAACATAAATAAAGGAGCAAAACAAGAAAGCTTTCTGGGCATCAGATGTTTCCACAATTCTATCCTTTTAGCTACTGGCAAATGACACTCTGTAAAGATGTGTTTCCGTACTTCATTCTCTCCAGGAGTTATGTTTTGAAAGGTTTCCAGAAAACCAGTCAGAGCAACATTAGCATACAGGTAGGCCTTGCATGCTCTCACACCTATTGTAAACATGATTACACAGAATAAGGGCATATTGGCTTATTATCTTTTTAAAAATTAAACATTTTTAAAGTTGAGTAAAGCTCTTTGAATTTCTCATGGGAAATAGTTATTCTCTTGGAGTCTATATGACTGTAGAGGTCATTATCACTTAATATTAATGAAGGAAGTTCTGCTTCAATTTTTAGTTAGAATTTGTTTTGTTGGGTTTTTTTTTAGACAAAGGAGTGTACATCTTCCAATTTGAAGCACTCTGGCCTCAATTCAAGGAGGTCCTTAAACTTCTACTCTGTTTTAAGTAGGTACTTAGAGGCTTTCTCAAACAGGACATTTTCCTAAATGACTGAACATATGCTGAAATAAAGTTTGTCAGCTGTAAGCTAGACTAATGTATTTGGTTTAACTTTTCAGTTGAATGCATGAAATGAATAGAAAATTTTTCTTTTTTTTGGCATGCAAAAACCAACTCAAGTTCCATAGCTAAACACCTGAGGACAGAGCTGCTTTGTTTTTTCCATCAGACATCTTTCTCAAGGGATTTTTCTGGACATTCCTCATATCCTACTTTGTTACTCCAGCATAACCACAGTCAAAACTTCCTATAGACTGATAGACTTGTCCCCCAGATATGCATTCTCTCATGCCACTGTGAATCCAAAGCCCTTTTAGGCATGGTTTTTAGCTGCATATCCAAAACTGTAAGTATGCAGTGAGGAGAGGATGATGAAAGAGCTAGATTTTGATAAAGGGGAATGATGATTGTTATTCTCAGTCTTCACAGGCTAGTTTTTCCAGATTCCACCAGGGAGCACAGAGTGCCTGCCAGGCTGATCAGATCCTATTAGGCTGACACTAGATATCTCTGCAATTCTTTGCTAGCTAGACTTCTTACTACTTAAAGCTCTTTAATGATTCCAGAGCAGTAATGGAACAGTATAAAGAATTTAATCTACATAGATCTTTTACCTCTTTCTTTGCTATCAGGGAAATGTTGGTTCTAGTGGCTCTGGTGAAGGCAACACTTCTTTTGTGATCTTTATTTAAACTATAAATTGTCTCAGTAAAATGCTTTCAGTTCTGCTTTGCTTATTCTTGACTAGCTCACAAATAATAGAAATCTTATATGCATCCATGAAACTCTATGCAGAGATTCTATAGATAAGTATTGAATCAGTAAGATTAATGTCTTACTTCAAACAAAGTTAAAAGAAAAAAAAAAAAAGAAAAAAAAATTGTCTCCTATTAACCTCAGTGGCCATGACTGGAAGTTACTTGTTTGGTTGTGTGAATGGAATAAACATTAAAAAGATCACAGAATCACAGAATCACCAAGGCTGGAAAAGACTTTTAAGATCATCAAGTCCAGCCTATGACCAACACCACCAGATCAGCTAGACCATGGCACTAAGTGCCACATCCAGCCTTTCCTTGAACACATCCAGGGACAGTGCCTCCACCACTTCCATGGGCAGTCCATTCCAATGTCTAATCACCCTCTCTATGAGGAAGTGCTGCTTAATATCCAGCCTAAATCTGCCCTGGAGCAGCTTCAGGCCATGCCCTCTCATCCTGTCACTAATTGCCTGGGAGCAGAGCCCAGCCCCCACCTGACTACAAACTCCCTTCAGGTAGTTGTAGAGTGATATGGTCCCCCCACCTCCCTCAGCCTATCCCTATAAGAATTTCCCTCTAGTCCCTTCACCAGCCTCATTGCTCTCCTCTGGACCCACTCCAACACCTCAATATCTTTCTTGAAGTGAGGGGCCCAGAACTGGACACAGTACTCGAGGTGAGGCCTCACCAGTGCTGTGTACAGGGGGAGAATTACATCCCTACTCCTGCTGGCCACGCTATTCCTGACACAAGCCAGGATGTCATTGGCCTTCTGAGCCACCTGGACACACTGCTGGCTCATGTTCAACCAGTTGTCAACCAGTGCTCCCAGGTCCCTCTCTGCTGGGCTGCTCTCCAGACACTCTTCCCCCAGTCTCTATCATTGCATGGGATTATTGAGGCCAAAGTGCAGGACCCTGCACTTGGTCTTGTTGAATTTCATGCCATTGGCCTCGGCCCATTGACCCAGCCTGTCCAGGTCCCTCTACAGCTTCTTCCTACCCTCTGGCAGATTGACACTCCCCCCAACTTGGTGTCCTCTGCAAACTTACTGAGGGTGGACTCAGCCCCCACATCCAGGTAGTTAATAAAGATGTTGAATAGGACTGGGCCCAGTACTGATCCCTGGGGGACACCGCTGGTCACCAGGTGCCAACTGGATGCAGCTCCATTCACCATCACTCTCTGGGCCCAGTCATCCAACCAGTTTTTAACCCAGTGAAGGGTGCACATGTCCCAGCCATAGATTGCTAGTTTTTCCAGGAGGATGCTGTGGGAGACTGTGTCAAAGACCTTGCTGAAGTCGAGGTAGACCACATCCACAGCCTTCCCCTCATCCACTAGGCGGGCGTCACGGTACAAACCTGGTTTGGGTTGAAGCCACCTTATCTCACAGCACAATCGCCCTGTTTGCTTTTATGATTTTCTGACACCAATTAATATTCAGGATAGTCTTTTAATTATTTTGGTGGGTCCATCCCTGTACTTGGGACAGGCTTGCTTCCACCGGGTGTGTAACCGATCTATAAGCTCCTGCCCAGATATGCACACATAAGCACACACACACACAGGCAAGTTTTAACATTTACTAAAATATAAAATAGAACAGAGAAGAGTGGAAAAGAAATACCATAGATGCACCAGGGAATATGTGTGTGTGTATGCTCAATACAATATTTCAACCCAACCCGATTGGATAGACCACAAGCCAGCACGGAGTGAAAGAAAGAAAGTAATAATAGAGAGAATGATTACAAGCCCAACACTTTCCCTTGCGGGTCGATGAAAATGAGTGCGAATAAGGGGCAGATTACACACCCGGGGAAGAATGTATTCAAGACAGAAGGTTTCAGTTATATGGGTGTGCTCACGTCCTCCTGGAGCTTATGGGTGAGGTGAGTTGCGGCAGCGGTAGCAGGTACAGCGTAGGTGCAGCATGACGATGGCAGAAACAGCAGGAAGCAGCGACACTGCAGCAGGCTGCTTTCTTCATCCTCTGGTGCCTCAGTCTGGTAGCTGAGCTACCGTTTGCCTGGGCACGCAGGGAACAGCTCTTTTTGGAGTCTGGGCACGGTACCGGTGGCAGGGCCACTCACCACTATCACCCTTAAGAGCTTTCTTCTTCTTTCTTCTTTCTTCTCTGAGATCCTGGCTTCTTCAGGCTTCCAGCACAAACTCCAACACCAGCCCCCAAACCAGTGACTCCCAACAAACAACCAGCAGCCAGCTGCTCTGGCAGTCTCCTTTTATGGTTCTGGAGAGAGTGAAGCATGCTGTGCTCTACATCCATTTTGGATCTGCTCCGCAATTGGATCATTTTAGCCCATCACTGTTGTCCTTGAAATTTTTAATATCCAGTCCCTCGCTGTGCTCTGCCACCAGTGCTACATTGTTACAAAAGGTCTTTTCCTGCCACAGTCTCTGTGCAGCAGGCTCTCTGTGTTTGTCCTTGAGTGTCCTTGAGCACTGCTTCACAGTTAGTTAATGGCCATACAGCAGTTCATGGCAGCCATTTTGTCTTTCTCTCATGTGCAAAACAGTTTTAGATGAGAGACATTTATTGTAGTGAGGAGCTGGTCTATCACAGTGGGTCACCCAGTCATAGAAAGAGATGAGATCTGGACCTGATCCCCTGGTTGTCTTCTACGTACTGCTTGATGGCACTCAGGATGATCTGTTCCATAATCTTGCTAGGCACTGAGGTCAGGCTGAAAGGCCTATAGTTCCCTGGATCCTCCTTCCAGCCCTTCTTGTGGATGGGCCTCACCTTGGCCAACCTCCAGTCATCTGGGACCTCACCAGTCAGCCAGGACTGGTGATAAATGATTGAGAGTAGCTTAGCCAGTTCTTCTGCCAGCTCCCTCAGCACCCTAGGATGAATCCCATCCGGACCCATGGACTTGTTGGGATCTAAGTGGCACAGCAGGTCCCTAACTACTTCCTCCTGGATTACAGGAGGGCGATTCTGCTCCCCATCTCTGTCTACCAACTCAGGAATCCATTTGTCCTGAGGGTAGCTAGTCCTTTTGTTAAAGACTGAGGCAAAGAAGGTGTTAAGTACCTCAGTCTTTTCCTTGTCCTCCGTTACTAAGTTTCCCCCATCATCCAATAATGAATGAAGATTTTCCCTGACCCTCTTTTTGTTATTAATGTATTTATAAAAGCATTTTTTTATTATCCTTTACAGAGATGGCCAGATAAAATTCTAGCTGAGCTTTTGCATCTCTAATTCTCTTTCTACATGGCCTTAACAATAGCCTAAAATGCTTTCTGATTCACTTGTCCCTTTTTCCAAAGTCGATACACTCTTTTTTTATTTCGGAGTTCTTGCAATAGTTCCCTGCTCAACCAGGCTGGTCTTCTTCCCTGCCGGCTCCTGTTTTGGCACATAGGGACAGCCTGCCCCTGCACCTTCATAATTTCATTCTTAAAGTAAATCCAGCCTTCCTGGGCTCCTTTGTTTTTGAGGGCTGCTTCCTAAGGGACTGTTTGACCCAGTGTCCTGAAGAGCCCAAAGTCAGCCCTCCGGAAGTCCAAGGTAGAGGTTTTGCTGACGACCCTCCTAACTTCGCCATATATTGAAAATTCAGTCATATCATGATCACTGTGCCCAAGACGACCTCCAACCACTACATCTTCCACCAGCCCTTCCCTGTTTGTAAACAGTAGGTCTAGCATGGCACTACCCCTGGTATGCTCACTTATCAGTTGTAGCAGGAAGTCATCTTCCATACATTCCAGAAACCTCCTGGATTGACCCCTTTCTGCTGTGTTGTATTTCCAGCAGACATCTGGTAAGTTGAAGTCCCCCATGAGAACAAGGGCTAGTGAATGCAAGACATCCCCAAGTTGTTGAAAGAATGTCTTGTCAGCGTCTTTACCCCAGTCAGGTGGTCTGTAGCAGACTCCCACTAGGATATCAGCCTCGTTGACCTTCCCCTTTATCCTTACCCATAAACATTCTGACTTGGTGTGTCTAACATTGAATTCTAGGCAGTCAAAGTACTTCTTAACATATAATGCCACCCCACCACCTCTCTTGCCTTGCCTGTCCCTTCTAAAGAGCCCGTAGCTATCCATTGCAGCACTCCAACCATGCAAATCATCCCACCACATTTCTGTGATGGCAATTATATCATGGTCTCCCTGGTGCACAACAGCTTCTACCTGCTCTTGTTTACTTCCCATGCTACGGGCATTGGCATATATACACTTGAGCCGTGGTACAGATATCCTGACCATTTGCGTGGCTACCAACATATTAGTGAGCCTGTGTTTTTGTTGCCACATTTATCCCCATTTCCCACTTCAAATGGGACGGCAGACTGACGGCCGTCCTTGGGCTCATCTCTGGTAAGCCTGGTTTTGTCCCCATCCCCCTTCAAAACTAGTTTAAAGCCCTTTCAATGAGCCCTGCTAACTCATGCCCCAGGATCCTTCTCCCCCTTCGGGTTAGTCTCCCACCGCCTTTCCATGTCTGGTGTCCTGTAGGTCCATCCATGATTGAAAAAGCCAAAGTCCTGTTGGCTGCACCAGTCCTGGAGCCAGGAGTTTATCTTCTGGCTCTTCCTGTTTATCCCCTCATCAATCCCTGCTACTGGTGGGATAGAGGAGAACACCACCTGTGCTCCCGATCCCCTAACCTGCCATCCCAGGGCCCTGAAATCTCTCTTCATTGCCCCTAGACTTCTGGTAGCTACCTCATCATTGCCTACTTGGATAAACAGTAATGGGTAGTAATCCACGGGCCAAACTAGGGTAGGGAGTTTCTTCCATATATCCTTAACCCTGGCCCCAGGGAGGCAGCTGACCTCCCTAAGAAGTGGGTCTGGCCTACGTATAGGGCCTGCCACTCATTTTAGAAGTGAGTCACCTATGACAAGTACCCACTTTTTCTTCTTAATTGAGGTGGTTTTGATGTGAGGTACAGACTGACTTGGCCTTGGTGACACCTCCAACTTTGGTGAACCATCATGCTCAGCCAGGAGGACAGGAGACAGGCAGTGGTCTGCATCATGAGTCCCACCTGTCTTTTGGGCCTGGTTCAGGGAGGCTAAATCATGGCACCAACGGTCTATCTCCCTCTTGCACTCTCTGATACTCCTTAGCCTCTCTACTTCCTCCTTCAGCAGTGCAAGCATGGTGAGCAGATCATTTATCTGCTCACACCTCACACTGCTGGTGTCTCTGCCATTCTCCACGGTGAACGACAGGCTCAGGCACTCCCTGCAGCCAGAAACCTGAAGGCCCACATGTCTGTAAGGAACCTCTCTTTGGGTTGCCACAGTCCTCCTGGCAACAGCTTTAGTTCGGGTGGAAACCATACTTAACCCTCTTTGTTCGCTGCTTGGTTTCACCAACCCCTCCTCTCACGCTCACCCACATGCCCTGCTCACGGTACCCTTTGTGAAGGCCACTGCCGCTGCCTGCTCTCCTCATGGTCTGACAGGAGCCTCCGGGTGTGGCCACATTTAAATGCCGAGCGGTTGCCCTGGAAATGCCCCCAGCCATGTCAGCCTCTCTCGAAATAGCTGCTGAACCCTTCCGGGTCTCTCCTCTCTCCCACAGGTTTCTCGGGCTCCGGGAAGCCCTCTGTCCATCTTAAATAGGTAAAGTTTGTTGTTAAGGCAGATAATTTACAATTATACCACCAGCTTTGACCACTGCTTGGATTAAAGGTGGCCTAGCTCAAAGAACCAACACTACCCTTCAACTGTTCATCTACAGAAGTTACTCTGAGCTAGATTTCAGTAATCAACTAACCAGAGTCGTTATAATTCAACATTTCAAAACAACAGCATATATCAATTTTCAAGTGTTGCATGTATTAATGATTAAAAAGCTTAAGAACTTGTTACTATTTTTCCACTCCAGGTTTTATCCTCTTAACTAGCTATGATTTTTATCTTTTAATATCCATATAGCACATCATCTTTAAAAAAAAATAAAAAAAAAACCCTGAAACCAAGATGTAAATATAAAAGAGAGAAGAAAAAAAATAATCCCCTCATACGGCAATCTCTTGCAAAAGCAAAACACAGAAAAATCATATACATGAAATGTAGCCATAATTCTTTACTAATTCTTTCATTATTATTAACCACAATTTCTCTTCAGGCTATCTCAACTCCCAATATAGTTAATTTATTTTGCCAATAGTTTAATTATTTTTTATAGTTTAAAATAATTCTCTTTTCAGAAGACTAGTCCATGGTGTTCTTTACCTGCCACTAATACAGTAAAGCTTAGCAAAAATTAAAGACATTTGTGATATCTTCTTTTAAAGTATAAATCAGAGCACAGTTACCAAGATGCATCATACTGTGATCAGGAAGAGTTAGCAAAATACATTAGAAAGGTAGGAACATTCAATAGGAAAATTCCCTTCAAAAAAATCTTGAATGGGAAAGAAACTTACTTTTCAGCCATGCAGCTCAATCCTGGTTTTTATATGCTGCAGTCTTCTTTTCTCTTAGAAACCGTCCTCACAACATCTTTGGAAAGCTGCATGAACACCAACAGAAAAGACAGATCATATTCACGCCATTTCCAAATTCAGCTCTTTGCCACCGGCTGTGGTTATTACGTTATGATGGCAGCCTGGGAGGAAGGACTGCACATTCAGGTCCCTGGTACACCCTTAAAAGAAGAAATTAGGCCAACTCGCTAAGCTCCTCATGCAGCAAAGACTGTTACAGTTTCCCTGAGAAAGCCATAAAATGTAGTTACTCTCTGAGAGTGAGAATACGCATCTATGCCAGAACAAGGAGAGGAACTTACTGACGATGAGTGGCTCACCACACATGGGAGCAGCACCGTCTGGCAAGCCTGCCCCATCCAGGGAAAACCTGCAGGTAGCACAGTCTCTGCCCTTGTGTTTCTCCTGGAGTTGACAGGTATCATTCCATCCCAGTTTCCCAGGCTTGTGGACAGCTACTCTTCTACACACCAATAATACCTGGCATTTCTTGGCTTGGTTGGTGTTTGTTTAGGGGGACCTCCCCTTGTTTCTTCCTGCTTTTTCCTTCCCTGTGATTTCATTGATGTCAGCTGCTTCTTCCTAGGTGGTGTTCATGAGCCCCATGACACTGCCATTGCTAAAGTAGGTGCTGAAGTCGTGCACAGTGTTCTGCTAAAAAGATAGGAGGTGGTTTCACATTTGCTTCTGCTTCAGTGATAGAATCTGATCAAAGTCTCAGGAAGTCCCTACTCTTTCAGGTAACCTCTGCTGAACCTGGAAAATAAGAGACGACCTCCAAAGGCCAGACTAGTCAACAATTATTAAACTGCATGCAGTCCCTCTATCACAGCTGCCCTGACACACACATCAGAGGAATAATGATGTTAGAAAAAAAGCTGCTCATATAGTGTCTGAAGTAATCCATAATGGGGGAAGATGTAAGAACACAGCAGAAGGGAAATAGCTGTTAGGATAACACCTTGCTAAAGTTGTGATCCCAATAGAACAGAACTGGGAATTTGAAAGCCCTTAACTTTCTACAACACCGTGCTACTGCACTTCGCTATTGTGTTTACTGCTGAAAGATGACTGAGCATTAAGGGCCTGGGGAGAGAGGCACAGTGCAGTATGGAAAAAGAAGAAGAATGTGAGTGCTGTAGATCACAACACAAACAGCATATAAAGCAAAGAAACTATTTAGAACAGATCTTAATAGGGAAACTAAGAGACTGCAATAACTCTGGAGAAATTCTGATTACCTTGTTGTTCAAAATTTATTCTTAGGTCCTTTTTCAAGAGAATTTATGATACAGAGAACAGCTAGGCACTGGAAAAGAAAACGAACTGACAATTGCTTCCTTTCTAGAGGAAGCTTCTTTTTCCTTCAATGGTATGGACACAGTTTTTCCCAATTCATAACAGTTAATACAGCAGTTCATACAACTTCTCTTCACATTCTCAGCACTCTCATGGTTTAGCTAGCACACTATTAAGCTTGCTGATGTTGATACTGCAATTAGAAATGCACCTGATTATCAGAAACATTTTTTTATGGGTGATTCAGATTGTCTAAATCTTAGTCTGGAAGCTCTTAAGCAGGAACTGTATATTATCTCTTTGTATACTTGTCATAAGACCCTTAGGATTTAAGCACAGACTTCAATAACTAGCTGCATGATAAAGAGCCCCTTTGGTTTCCACATGTCCATACAGGACACATCTCTCTTTAACTTTGATGCCAGCTCTCCACATAGGTGATGTGCAGCTTCTCTTTGGATACTTTAGAGAATTTACTGCAGAAGGTTGTCACAGTTTGACTCAGGATCGGCAATTAAACCAGAGACAACAAGGCTCTCGATCCTCTCCCCCTTCCACCCAGCTAGGGAAGGAAAGACAGAATTAAGGAGAGAGACTTTTTGGATTGAAAACTAAACTAGACAACTTAAATTATATGTACAATTATATACAAGTATGTTCAGGAATGTGCAAAAGCCTCTTGCCTCCCCCCACCCGCAGCAACTCCCCCATCACTCTCCTGAGCTGTGAGCAGTTCTGAAATGTCCTGGAGCACTGCCAGAGAGAGCGGCAGAGCAGACAGGAGCTGAGGGGAGAGTTATGAGGGTCAGGAATGCACGAGTCTGAGGATCAATGGTGATGGATGGATGGAGTCCTCCCCGGACACTGGCCATGGATGGAAGAGAAGGGGAGAAGAAACAGGAAGGAAGTTGTTTTCTGTGATCTCTGACCTTCCTCGGAACTTACGTAGATATATGGAATGGAATACTTTGGTCAATTTTGCTGTCCATCTAGTCCACCCTTCCTATGGGCTGCCCCCGGCAGCGTCTTTGTTGAAGATTCACTGGGTAGAACAAACTGACCTTCACCTCTCAGCAGAAACATAAACATTCCAGTGTTATCAGTCCACTAGCTGGAACACTTGCTGCTAGTTAAAAGAGAGCTTACTGAAGGAAAAAAATCAGTAAAAGGAAAATTGGCTTCATCCTGGCTCAAACCAGGACAAAGGTAAAGCACCTCTGAAGGTGCCCCAAGATCCTATAAATCCACAGATCACTCAGACCTGTAAATTAGGAATGCCTAATCATAACAAGGTAGCTAGAGATCCAGTTGCCTTGAATGAAAGTTAATTTAGCAAGTTAAAATGCAAATAAAACCCATTTACACAGAGAGTTTCTGCATACATTTATGATCATTAATAATAGCCAAGTGAAAAGAGTAAGAGAAAAACAGGATTAATCAGCTTACACTGAATTGTACTGGAATTTCTCTTGTCCACCTTGTTTTCCATCTTGACAAGCCAGTCAAGCTGTTTTCCTAATAACAATAAATCTTGCTTAATTTCCTCATCAAGGCAAAATACCACTCTGTCAGACCAACTACAATTTCCTGTACTCAACTGGTTAATTAACAATGTTGTAGGGGCAAAACTATTCCTTACCCACTGCACTTCAGTAACCCAAAATAGGGGTCACATTTCATTGTAGAGTTTTTTGCAATGATCATTATATTCCAAATTGATCTGTACATTAATAAATGTACTTTTTACAATATGTAAACAGGATTCCTCAAAAGGCCTGTGAATAACTATCAAGATAGAGGCATCTGTGTGTCTGAGGAGATGAAAACAAAGTTTATTTTAATCAATAATTTTAAGGCAGCTATTGTTTTTGATTTTGCATCTGCTTTGGATGTGATGGGAGAAATCCTTCAAATCTAAGATGATTAAAAAAAATTCTCAGGTAATATTTGCCTGCACAAAAAAATAATGCTTATATCAGAACACTTTTCAATACTCCATACCTGTTAAAGGATAACTCTGTCAAAGTTATTTCTAGACTCCATGCTCAATCTGTAACACATTCAAACAACATCACATTGCCCCTCGTGATTGAGAAACATTTTCTCTAAACTTTGACAAAGTTGCTCAAGGATTCATCAGAAATCCATGTAGAATCCACTATTTACAGAAATCTGACCCTATCTTCATAGAATCATAGAATCATAGAATGGTTAAGGTTGGACCTTAAAGCACCCAAAGGATCTTAAAGATCATCAGGTTTCAACCTCCCTGCTATGAGCAGTGACAGCTCACACTAGAGCAGGCTGCACAAAGCCTCATCCAACCTGGCCTTAAACACCTCCAGGGAGTGGGCTTCCATAATCTCCCTGGGCAACCTATTCCAAGAGCACAGCTGATCATTAGCCTTCTTCTACATCCTTCTCTCCTCATATTTTTCTATCACAGTATGTATAATTGGTTTGAAAACCCTCATAAGACAGGGCTTTTTTGTTTGGGGATTGCTCTCCACCCCTGCCCCCCATATTTGTACAGCACTAGCAGAAAGAAATAATTAGGGATTAGGGCTTCTGGGCACTTGAGCAATAATAGCTACTTCTGCATTACTTTGTTTAAAATCTCATGAAAAGCTAGGGGACATCAATGTTAGCACTGCCAGAGAGATGCTGGCAACCTTTTTCAGGTATGTGCTTTCTAGCATCTTAAGTTTCAATCAGGTACCTATGGTCCTTTAAATTTCAACCAATCTTTGGGACATAGTAAGGGCGAAAAGCTGTCAGATTCTGTTCCCTCTGCCTTAGGGGACCTCCATGTCTGAGCTAGAATTGGTTTTTTCCATGCTTTTTGGATGCCACAAAAAAAATGAAGGAAAAGTGGGAAGCAAGACATGCTCTGGATGGGTCTTCAGGAATCTTAATATCTATGATACGCCAAGCACATCTAGCAGAGACTTTGCTGGTCTCTATAAGCTATCTGAAGCTAGATATATTAAAAAAAAAAATCCAGGGAAATCTTAGATTGCTTATGAGTATTGCATGCAATTTACTGCAGAAATGCTAGGGAGCACACTATAACTTTGTGAAGTGACCCAAAAAATTGATGTATCACAAGCATACAGATAGGAGTATTTCAAGCATATTGTGGCATTCAGAATGTATAGTGCTTGTCTCAAACAATCCAAGAGATAAGTGATGGACTCTGGCACTCAGGATATCTGTTGTCTGTCTTGTGGCATCTGAGAGTTAAACAACAGCTGTTGATGAACTAAAGAGATGTCTCAGCAACCCACCCAAACGGTTTTTCCCCTCCTGCAGCAAGTAACTGGGGAGTTTAGTGTGGGACATGCTGAGCTTGGAGAAAAAGGAGATCTACAGCTGGCTCTGGGAGCAGAATATCCAGTGATAACCAGACCTTGATATGATATCTCATGAAAGCCACCAACTTAGCAGGACAAGATAAAGAGTGCAGGTCTCAAGCCACTTCCTAGGACCAAAACCACTGCAATAAACTAAGCCTGTGGTGCCAGTTGTCTCAACCTCCTCTTTGTAATGCAGAGATCTCATCTATTATCCAAACAAAGACTATCTGCAGGACTTAACCCAGCCCATACCTACTCCCCCCCTCCTATCTCAGAGGACTGAGAAGATAGGAGTTTTTCCCTTATGCAGGGAGAAAAGTGGGGGTGCAGTGGGCAAGAACTGTATAAAAACCTGGAACTCTATGGGTGCATTGGAAGCACTTCCCCACCAGGAACCACTTCCCCACCGACGACATCACTGGACCGTGGGTGGTGACTATTCTCTTGCTTGCTGTCCTCTTATCTCTCTGCTTTCTCCTTTCTTTTCTGTCTCTCTTTTCCTGCCTGTCCTATCCTCTCTAGGGACCTTTGCTGTGTTGCTCTAATAAAAGTTTGTTGTGTGCGTGACATCTGACCTCGTTTGTGTCTTAATTTCACCATTTGGGATCACCTTTATAAAAAATTGCCACGTATCCGAATACCGGATCGTGACACATATATTTCTCAAACTTAACTTAAAATTGTATTAAGACAGTGTTCAGGTTTGTGGACGTGAAATAAACATATATACAGGTTTAGAATTATAATGACTGCAGCCAATAAAAAAATTTCATCACTATGGTTACAAAAATACATAGTAGCTACAAAACTACAATTAATTGGAGATGAGGAAGATGGAAACACTTATTTCCCATATTAAAAACCATTCTGATGAAAGATTGGCCACTGAACAGACATGAAAAAGCACTGATATAAATTATTTATAGGAGCTGGATGGAAATGTGAATTCTGCTTCACAAAGTGTTTTAATAGTCTACATTTGATAGCAAACTATGCAAAATTTAAAAAATGTTTATAAAGAGGAAAGGAGTACCAGCATTGCCAATTCAAGTTTATTCCATTTTAGGACTTGGGTAAGGGCCAGGTAGCAGAAGTATTGGTGCTTTTCTTGGACTATTATCCTCAAGGAGGCCAACACACCCTGAGAGAGAAAGGGGTAACAAGTTCTGAGGAAAGATGGTAATTGATTTCACTTTGAAAAGCTGTGGCAGCTCCTTCTTTGTAAGAAAGCTCTGTCTAACCATTCTCTCTCGTTTAGTGTCTGTTTAGGAAAATAAATAGTGCTATTAGCAACACAGTTTTTAATGCATTAAAAACAAAATAAATAAACAGAAAAAAATAAACCAAATTTAAAGACGCAATGTACCTAAAAATATTTATGGTGGAAAATTTTTGGTTAATCTGGACTTGTTGGCAGTTTTTATGGAAATCCATGCCTGGTCTAAGGGACAAAAAACATGTATGTGCCTCAGACCTAATCATTAAGCATCCTTACATATGGTATGGGTGGAGGTTAGGGGAAAAGAGTGAGGTAGAAAGAGGCTGCTAGAAGAGATGTTCAACCCTTCTAAAGTGGTCTCTTTTTTGCATCCTTCACCTGCACACAATAAGTAGGGATAAAAATGTGGGAGTACTGAGGACTGATGGTGAGTGCTTTGGCTCTCCGTCTACTCCCCTGTTACTTAACTCCCATTTCATGAAGTAACGGGAAATGTGTGAAGCAAACTGATTCAGGCATCAGTTTCACAGCTGTTTGGAGATCACTGAGAGACAACTGCTGCCTCAAGTCTCCAGCAGGATGCACAGTGTCCAGCCTCACTACATGGGCCAGATGCTGTATTGGCAGATGGGATCTTGTTTTCCTGAACAGTTTCAAAACAGTATTATTCTGGAGTTTATGGTTTCTGGAAGAGCAAAAAGATTATTCATATTGCAAATAGTCAGTGTTGGACTGAATTAAAAAGATAATTGAAAATACTGTGGTGAAAGAGAAATCAGCAACTGTATTCTGGGAAGTGGCTGATGAACATGCACATCAGAAAAAAAAAAAAAAAAAAGGAAATAAAAACAAGAACTGGGAATTCTGTCAGTGTGTTATCTTAGAGAACAATAAAAATGTGGAAGGGGTCAAGGTATCATAAAGTTAAGACTATCTGGAAACATTATAGTCTACACTGGCATGTGTTTTCTTGTTAAATACCTTTTTTCCTTCCAGAACGAATTGAGAATTCCTTCCCATTCTCAGTCTGTGGGTTTGGACTGACCTCCTCCAAAGGAAATGCTCAGCTTGTGTTGCTGCTCTGAAACTCTAATGGGAGGAGGGAATCTGTTTCTCAGAAGGCACCCTGGTATCAAGTGTAAATTAATTTCAAAACCGCACTGGTTTATACTTTAACCTTGTTTATCCTCAGGAAGCTGGAAGCAGCTGGAATACAGTCCACTAAAACTTTGTCTTGTTCCTACCACTGCAGGACACTCCCTCCCCTGTCTTTCTGCTGGGGACTGAGATTGGATTTAGCCTGAGTTGCTCTCTTGAGCTCAGTGATGAAATATTTTTCTTCCAGGAATTATTTCAAAATTGTAAATGGTCCCTTTCAGACAGAAGGTATGATAAAGAAACTCCACTGTCATAGAAAATAAGTTCTAAGGCTACTTGTAACTAGAAAATGTGCAATCTCCCAGCTCTCAGGCATCTTCTTGTAAGTTTCCTGAAATTTCAGACAGAAGGAGAGTCAGGTAATGTTTTTCTTAAAGCTTTTGGTTACAGTCAGGGAAAAGACACACACAAAAAAGTAAATAGTAAGGAAAACAGGGATTATTTTTGCAATTACATAGTGTGAGGAAGCAAAAAGAGCATTTCACAAAGTTAATTCCAAGTAATTTGGTTCCATGGTAACTAGGTTCCATGTAAATATCAGAAAAAACTTCCTTACTGTGAGAGTGACAGAGCACTGGAACAGGCTGCCCAGAGAGGTTGTGGAGTCTCCTTCACTGGAGACATTCAAAACCCACCTGGACAAGTTCCTGTGTGATGTGCTCTAGGTGACTCTGCTCTGGCAGGGGGGTTGGACTAGATGATCTTTCGAGGTCCCTTCCAACCCCTAGGATTCTGTGATTCTGTGAAAATAACTTAGTCCTGAACAGCTTGCTTAGTGTTTCAAAGAGGCAAAATGCCATCCTTCTCTTTCATCATTAACACAGTTCATTGTTTCATTAAAGCAGAGATCATTATTTCTCAAGAAGTTATTAATGCTTGCAGTAAGAAGTGCACAGAAGTTTTATCCACAACATGGTGAAAATTACTTTTAGCACATATAAAGGCTCAGAGTTTTTTTCTAAGCCATGACCATGGAAACAGAGAGGGGATTTCAGCAGCACTTTGCCTGCCTCTGCACAGACCCCCAAATGCATCATTCTCATTACCCGCTTCTGCAAATATCAGCATTTATTAACTGGGAAGCGATTTTCTGAGGAATGATTGCTTATATACCATTTGAAAATCTAAGGCCAAGAAATTAAGTAAAAAACTGGACACACTTCTGCTTCAAACAAAAAAATATATTTCAATTCGGATATGTCACTGTTGTTCCTCACTGGTAATCCAGAGAGTAACGTTCCTTTGCTGTCGCCACCTTGTACCACAGTGACATTTACAAACTGAAGCAATTATTTCCACTTATTCTTTTAATATTATTAACATAATAGGGCATTAGTACTTTGGTATGTATTTTAACAGAGGTAAGTAATTCCATTAGGTATAACTATTGAAACAGTGCCTCATAAGCATACGTGTGGTAGCCCACTCACACTCCGAATGTCCTGTATTGTATCAGCTACTTCCTGGTAGGGAATGATGACTTTTTTGTTGAATTATTCTAGATTTTCATTCTATGATTCTGAGAAGTCTTCTTTTGGTAGCTTCTTCCGCCTGGCTATTTGCTAATCCCTCAGTGAGTTATGTGTGTGTCAGTACTTATAATTTAGTAGCATTAATTAGTGTATTGTTATTTACTGCTTTATTTAGGCATCAATAATAGACTTTTTTAGCCTACATTCTCTTAATTCCCATTTCCCATTCTCTGTTATTCTTTTGAAGTTATATTACTAACTTCAAAATGCAGGTAATTGAAATTAATGAGCACTCCTTTTTTGCTCATTTTCCAAACTCCCAACAAGTTTTTATGAGTCTCTTTCCAGTTTTTCAAGCAAAACTGGTCTCTGGAGGAGGGCCAGGCTTTCTACAAGGACAAAAGCCAGAAGACAACTGTGGCATAGCTTTTAATAACACAAATAAAATCCACCTGTAGCATTCTGAAATGTTCTGATTGTCATATTGTAACCCTCACATATCACAAATTTCTATACAAATGTGTAATTAAGAACATGATAATTGAAGCCAGGGACCACAATATTTCATTTCATTTCTCAACAGGAGGGGAGTTTGGAACTGGCATACTGTTTAAGAATGAGTAAAGCCCCAAATGCTATTTTTGAAAATGAAAACTATCCAGGAAAGCCAAAAAGCAATAGAGGAATAATAAAGTTCTCACTGATGCCAATACAGCTAGAATGGCAATGCATTACACATTGCATGTTGCACCATAGTCAGGGATACAAAGTAGAGACACTGTTTGCAAATTTTAAAAAGTGTATATTTATATATCACATTGATAAATTTCCCAATTTGATAATTTAAATTTGTTTATTTCTGTGTCATCTAAAATTAGAGCAGACTGGAAATTTTCTTCATCAGGAAGATTTTTAAAAGTCCAAATAAGTAGATGTTAGTTGGTACAAGCACTCCACATGAATGAATGCATTTGATGATAGTATATCTCATATTAACACCCATACATTTTTGGTTTCAGAGGTTAAGATTTCTGCTTTGAAACCCAAAGCAAGCTGACAGCTTGCCTGGACACAGAAAGAGGGTAAGGAATGATGCACATACATATACAATGTAAGCCAAAGTCAGAGCCAGTATTTCCACTGAAATTGAATTGAGATGCTAGTAATAAAGTAAAGGTTCACCAGATTATACTTCTGTTTCTGTGTTATCACACAGGCAAGAGTTAATCTTCCTAAAGAGTTGTGGATTTTTTTCTGTTCATTTTCATAGTCATAAATTAGCCACTACATTCACATATGAAATTAATATTTTTTTTTAATAAATGGGGTGCTCAATGTAATTAACTTGCATTTCTGTGGTGTCCAAATACACAATAGCAAAAAAATGTGGCTTTGATTCTAGTTACAGACACAGGATATAGTCTGTCTAGACCATCAAGTTCTGTACCTCTAAAGTGAGAGTTTCACACGTGAGATTGCATCTCTGAAATGGAAACTGCTTCAAGAATATTGGCCAGAGAAGGGAAAAACTAGATTCCTTTATGCTGTCCTATTTATTTTACCCCATTACTCTTCTAGCCAGTCAACTGGAAATCTTATAACTACCATATTTGCATATTGGGATATGCCAGTTTTTCCTGAAAGATATTTAATAATCAGATACCACCTTCTTTCCTCTAATGTCCTGGAAAATGTGTATTTTTCATTAGAACTGTATAATTAATGTTCATGACCAAATTTGATGATATCAACACAGACCACAGAAATAAAAAATATGTAACTCAAAGCTTTACATCCAATCCCATAAAAAAGCTAGTAACTTTCAGATCTGAGTTAATATGAAATTTTAAATGATGATTTTTCTGATTTTTCACTTATCTCTACACAATTTCAGTAATAAAGTATGCGCTCAGATACACTGAATCTTAGGCTGAGTGGTGTCTAAAATCTTACAAAAAACTTCAGTTCAGGGACTCGTTTTCTCTATTTGTGCTGCCTTCACACTTGACATTTTTTAAATTCTGGCTGACTCCCATACTAGATGCAGTTTCCAGTGCAGCCAGAGCCTCCCACTTTTGCAGGAGGGTAAACAAGCACTTTTGTGATGTGACTAGCAGGCCAGTTCCCAATAGGTATATCATCTACAGTCCTTTTCATTTATTTTAGCAGCTCTCTCAAATCCTTCTAAGGCTCACAGAGTGTTTGGTCTCTACCCTCACCCCCAACTCAAATTCTCAGTGAGAGCAGCCTGCCTAGCACTGCCAGCCCAACTGGACCCCTGATGCCAGAAGGCTGCGGGGTCAGGCAGAAAACCTACTGTCCCAGACAGCACATCTGTTGTCTAAAGAAAGCAAAATGCACCAAAAGAATCAGAACACAGAAGACAAAGAGACAGGAATGCTCTTAAACCTTACATTTCTTGAATATCCTTGTCTTTAATCTTCTGTATCAGGGAAAGAATAACAGGGGACCCTGAGGAGATGGGTAAACTTGGCAAAGTATATATGCAAATGCTGTGAATAAATTTTGCCCTCAGAGATCCTGTGGACTAAACATCAGCCTCTCTGGAGATGTCTATATGTCTACAAGAATTTTTAGCAGGTTTCTATCTGTACAGCATATTAATATTGGTAAAATAATAACATACCCTGTATGCAAAACCAGCTAGTGTCAGGCCTTCTAATGGCCCCCAAAAAAATCTGAAAGATCTCTTACAGGATATGTGTTTCAAATATCCCTAGATGTAAGGGCACCCAGTGCAGCCAAGAAAGGATAGGTGCAAAAGAAGATGTGCAGCTGCCTACTAAGACACTGTGCTGTGGCCTTTATGGTACCCAAGCAGCAAGAGTGCCTTTCTGTTTTTTGCAGGGAAAAGGGCAGGCACCTTTCTTTCAAACATACATCTTGCTGGCAGACAGGGAACAAAAGAGGAACAAGTTTAAGGTAGGAGTGCTGAAGAGGGGCCATTTGGGACAAAGAGACATGCAGGGAGGGCGAGTGAGAAGCAGCCAGGCAGAGAACGTGCAAGTGCCTGTGTGTGTCCTGGCAGCAGAGAGAGAAACAACAAGGCACTTCACAGAGAAAGCCAAGTCCAAGATTTGCCAAAGATACTGGGAGATTTGTCCAGCCAACACAGCTGTCAGTCTAAGAGTTCATTTAATTTGACAAAGAAAAAAAAAATTGGAACTAACCACTTTCATAGTGAAAAGCTTTGTATTTTTTACATTTTAAGTAATATTTCTCTAAACCCACTGATCTTCAATACCTTCAGAACGTGCTAGTGTTATCTGAGGTCCTGCTTTTTACATAGCCACATGGAGTCAAAGAAACTGATTTTCAGCAATCTCCGTAGGTCTAAATATAAGACTATGCATCCAGTGAAGATGGTACTTTCACTTGATGCAGTATTTTCCAAGTCAGATGTTGGGGGAAAAAGGAGGACACAAATATATTGCCACTGCCAAAAGTAAATTCTTCTGTAAATGTAGACCAATTAATAAATAGTTTTGACGCAGCTGCCAGTTTTAGTGTTCTTTAAACATTAATGTTTTTTAAAATGTAACTTTTCATTCATTTGGCCAGCCTATTTTTGTAATTGTGACAATTCATTTGCTTCAGGATCATGTTTCGTTAAATTTTGGAATAAATCAAACCAAGCAGGAGAAGTTGAAAGACATGGAAAGTTATTAAATAAATACTAGCATTTTCATAAAATGGAGAGGGAAAAATATCCTTCACCTTCAAGTGATTTACATAAACTGCTTTCTGGCAAGCCATTTTGGCACAATTCCCACTTTGGATATCATCAGTAGTAACAGACTGCATGTCTAAGACAAGACTTCAGGAGCCCAGTGAATTTCCTCTTGATTTGGAGCAAACACAACTAAAGTTTCTGAAGTAACAGTTTCTAGCTTTGATGCCTGGCGGAGTTAGAGGCCTCTGTGTTACCTCAAGCAACGAGCCATTGCTCTGTATTCTCTAAAACAGTACTTTCTTGCTGGGAGTACATGCTCCTTTCACTCCTTGGTTACAACCCTAGTAACATGGTTGGATCAATGGTAAAATCTTAATTCTTACCTAAGAGTAAAAATGTTTATTTTTTTCAGAAAATTACAAATGGTCACTGAGAAGATTTGATGGATTAAGCCTTTGACAGGTAATTGACTGAACACTGCTGAAAAAGCAGTTTACACTTTGGAAAAAAAAGTGATAATTCTCAACATTTCCCAAACATTTCCCATTTTTTGAGAGGTCATTTACAAAATTATTTCCAATTAAGTCTTCAGAATGGAAATGGAAATAATTGCTATTCTGGTTTTATATTTATTTGGGGGGTGTGTGAGTGTGCGTAGATGTGCACATTTGCACTTTTACAGAATAGAAACCTCTTGAGGTATAGACAGTCTGCACTGGGTTTCCTCTTATTACCCTACTATATGAACCTCACCTGATGTATCTAGCCCTGGTTTGAGGGGTTTGACAAGTTCACAAGGTCATCCACATCACAGAGACACCACCAGTATCTTTCTTTCACTTGCTCTCCAGTTTAAGCTTGGAATTAAAGCTTTTAGAAAATCATGAAAAATTCAGCAAGAGAGTTCTTGCAAAACAAAACTGAGTAGAAGTCAAGTAGACAAGGCTACATATGGTATCAATCACTATAGCTCAAGAGAAAATGAGACTATGCAATTTTCACTAGTCAGGATCTAGCATAACTGAAACAAAGGTGGATTAAAATAAATGTTTCCTTGCCATGTTGTGCTAATGTTTGGGAACCAAAAAGTTAAATTTGAGACTAAGTACAAATAGAGTGCAATGAAACAAATTTACAAGTACTCAAGACTTAAGGCACCTGTGTAAATGGTTGGAAACATCTCATTTCCTATTATATATGCTTTCTCTTCCCACACTAGTTTTGCTCGGTCAAGTGACTAACAGTGACAGCCATTAACAGGTTTCTCTGTGCAAATAAACTTTCCTTTGTATTTTAATTGTCCTACTTCCAAGTAAAGGAGAGCACAGGATATTTGCTGGTGTTAAGTTACCCATCTGGAAACATTCTGTAAAGCAAATTCTTTGACACTTAATATATATTATTGATGTAGAAATTCAAAACTCCTCAATTTGTGGATAGGGAGTAAGATTTTTTCCCGTCTTAATAGAAGGAAAACAATTCACAAGATACCAGCCACAGATTCTGAGACATGACACGTTTTCAGATTTCATTTAGAGAAATCATCCTCTAAGAACCTGCACAAGACCCATTCTCTTTGCAGGGACAAAATTAGGCTTCCTAACGTCAATACCACTGTCTTCTTCAGAAAAAAATAATTAAAAAAGAAAGTTGTGGAGGCACTGCTCAGTGATAGAGGTTAGCCTTGCATATTCCTGTACTGCTTTCTTCTCTCTCTGGGGCTTCATATGGGACTTGCTATGAAGCAAGGACTACACAATACTTTCCCTATCAAAAAGTCTAACTTCTGGCCTCCACTTGACTTTTACATTCACACTGCAACAGAAACATACATAGAGTAAGAGCTGATTTACAGATAATTCAGATAATTAGGGGTTTCTCTCTGGGAAGAGGAGCTTATACCCAGAGAGCAACATCTTACTAGCTGTGTGTGCTGGCCACAGAGCACAGGGGGCAAAGGGAAGTAAGTTTAGGGAATAAAATGCTGGAGAGGCTTTCATCAGTAAACTGTCTTTTTTTTCTGTGCTACAACAGATGAATATGAAAGGCAAAATAAACCCATAAAACTCTTTAGGTAAGCCTAGCTATGACAAGAGCCAAAAGTATCCTTATTCATTTTACACTGATGACAGTGCAGAAGACGAAACAGAGCAATTGCCACCCTGCCCAGCCTTGACACTTGCAGCCTGGCACATCAGGAACAATCTTTGTCTTTCAGCCAAGGGAAAGCATTCCTTGAAAAGTTCTGTTACTCAGAACATGGAAGAATTAAAGGCTTCTGCTACTGATTTTCAGTCATCCAAGCAGAGAATGGCTGCATTTTTTTTATTTTTTTTTTTTTTTTGTTAATTTATGACTAAACCATGTGGAAAAAGTGTCAAGCTAAAGACAGAGCTCTTATCACTTGATTCTGTTATCCTCATAGGTTTGTTTTTAAGACTGCATTTGCCATCAGCAAGAGGCAGACTTTAATTATATCAGTAAGCCAAACAAACAAACAAAAAAATCACATTCTGAAAGATAAACACTTTCAAATATAGCAAAAGTGGGGAAAATTTGTCAACTCCAGACAACCTATGAGATACAAAATTATTCACACTGTTTGGGGGCCCTAGTATGAAGAAAGGTCGAAATGGCTGTAAACTTGTATTAATCAAATAGGACACACTCAAAGACAGATGTTTGTGACTCATGCAGCCATGCTGTGTGCCCATTTCCTCTCTCTCAATAAACAAGGCAAGACTAAGTACATAGGAACAATTTATATAATCCTGGAAATGTAGTATATTTTCCATTTTCTTCCCTTTAAGAATAGCATTTAAGATGTGGAAACAAAACAAAAGAACTACAATGGGTAGTTTTTCTATTTTCTAACACTTTTCTTGTACCAGCTAAAGGAGCATACCAGTACATTATGTACTGGTATAAAAACATTGGCCCAAAACATGACAGAAGAAGTAGTAACTCGATGTTTCTGTGGATGCTATCTTTCCACTCAAATATTTTGTCTTACCATAAAACTGTAACAGAACCTATGACTCTGCAACCTAAGTTTTCTGACACATCTAGGATCCAAGGCCATAACTGATGCAATTTTGTTTAGTGCTTTCTGACAGACTTTATTATGTCTGAACTATCTCCTTAAACCTTTCAACGTATAAAGACAGCAGAATCTATAGCATTTCAATGTCTGTTTACTATCACACCTGTTACTAGTAAATTATTACTTTTCTTCTCTTTGATCCTTTCTTTAAGAATTTTTGCTTTGAGTTTAATAAAATCAACTGCTTGGCTCTCCATATGATATCATCTGTGAGTCTTATAAACTTTGAATGCATTTATCCTCATGCAACCCTCTGAAGCAGAGCTGTTTTGTCAACATGCATTTTGCAGGGGGAACAAAGTCTCAATAGTAGCACGCAAACCCAGTGAACTTAGGAAGCCTGTGACAGAGGCTATTTTTGTTCTGCCATGTATTATGGTCTTCTCCAGTGTCTTGGTCCCCCAGTCTTGTGAAAGCTGTTATCTATAACACACTCTGGATGTGGAGCACAGAGACAGGTAAATGCACAGGCACATGCAGAGCACAAGCGTAAGAGCTGGGTGAATGCCAATAGCCCTGGATTAGTACGGTTGTCCTCATTTTCCTAAATGTAGATGTTATCAGTGTCTGTATCTAATGTTGCTTTTGGGCAACTGATGCACATATAAACTGGATCTGTACCCATCCTGCCTGCTGGTACCCACACTGTTCCTTTCTAGGAACATAAGTCTGTAAGCAGCCCCATCAAATTGCACCCTGACTGTCTTTCACTTGGTGATTACTCAAGGGGGAGCATGGCAGGCGAGAGCAGTTCCACACAGCACTGCTCCCCAGCAGATTACCTTATAAGATCATTGACAGTTTGACTCACACCAAAACAAACCCTAACCACATAAAAATACGCTTTATGTAAAACGTACTGGTTCTATACTGTTTCTTTTGCTACCGCATATTTCAGCATGATTTAACCTCATTCAGGTGACAGACTTCTCTGCTGATGTGTACTTTTGGGAGCAAGCCAAATTCAACATTATTCATGCCATGAAGAATCTCACTGACTTCACCTCACTTTTGTGTTCCTCTGTGTTTAGCTTGCAACTGGGGGTGCTACAAGACAAAGGATCTATTTATATTGTTTATAATTGAGAGGTTTATTGAGAAAAGGAAGGAGCTGGTGAGTTGCTAAGGCAGACATTGGAAATTTCTCCACCCATTAATCCCCAGGACCATTTTCAGTTTCTTTTTATGAAAAATTCTCAACTACCAGCTGCCAAGAATGCAGGGAAAAGTTGGGTGACTTTTCCTTATCTGGAAAAAAGGCATTGTTAGTAACATATGCAATACTCCTTTTCCCTGTCTGGGCATGGGAGTGTGTCATAGATGGGCAGAGCTAAGAGGTCAGTCACTGCAATCTACCACAGATTTGACCCTGTAAACCAGAGTGTAGCATTTAATAGAAGCTGTCCGAGATGATTTTTCAGAACATTGTGGCAAAGGCAGCAACCATGACTTTTCCCTGGCTCCCAACTGAGAAGAGAGCTACTCCTCTCATATAAAATCAAGCTCCACATTATAAGGGTAACATTATATTAACCGTGACTTAAAAATCCATACTTCCACTACTCTGCTGTTTCCCACAGGATTGGGATAAATGTAGCAGTTCTCAATTATTCAGCTACTATTTTGATCTCTGCTTCTGTATTTCTTCCTCTTTGGACAAATTTCTAAGCCCACCCTAAAAAGATCTTTGAATAACAGACTTACGGCTTTTACTGTTTAACCTAACTACAGATTTCCAGGCTTTTTACTCTTCCTGGGCTGCTCCTCCACCATTATCTTCCAGCCCCACATTGTATTTTCTTTCATTGGTCTCACATAGATTGGCCTAGTATGGACAGGAAGATGAAGACCTGTTAGACTTGGTGTGGCCATTTCCCAGCTAGAGACCATTTGATTTGGCAGATGGACAATTTAGTAAATAAGGAATTGGCTGGATGGTCACACTCAAAGAGCTGTCGTCAATGGCGCAATGTCCAAGTGGAGACGAGTGATGAGTGGTGTTTCTCAAGGGTCGGTACTGGAATTGGTGATGCTTAACATCTTTGTTGGTGACATGGACAGTGGCATTGAGTGCACCCTCAGCAAGTTTGCTGACAACACCAAACTGTGTGGTAAGGTCAACATGTTTGAGGGAAGGGAAGCCATCCAGAGAGACACTGACAGGCTTCAGAGGTGGGCTTGTGCAAACTACATGAAGTTCAACAAGGCGAAGTGCAAGGTTCTGCGTGCAAGTTAAGGCAATTCCAAGCACAATTACAGGCTGAGGGAAGAATGGATTGAGAGCAGTCCTGAGGAGAAGGACTTAAGAGTGTTGGTTGATGAGATGCCCATCATAAGCCAACAATGTGTGTTTGCAGCCCAGAAAGCAAGTCATACCTTGGGTTGCAACAAAAGAAGCGTGGCCAGCAGGTCAAGAGAGATGATTCTCCATGTCTACTCTGCTCTCATCCCACCTGGAGTACTACATCCAGTTCTGGAACCCCCAACATAAAAAGGACATGAAGCTCCTGGAGAGAGTCCAGAGGAGGGCCACAAACATGATCTGAGGGCTGAAGCACCTCTTCTGTGAAGACAGGCTGAGAGAGTTGGGGTAGTTCAGCCTGGAGAAGAGAAGGCTCTGGGGAGACCTTATAGTGGCCTACCAGTACCTGAAGGGCTCTACAGGAAAGCTGGGGAGGGACTTTTTATGAGGACATGTGGTGATATGATGAGGGGGAACAGTTTTAAAATGAGAGAGGGTAGATTTAGTTAGACATTAGGAAGAAATTCTTTAGTGTGAGGGTGGTGAGACACTGGTACAGGTTGCCCAGGGAGGTTTTGGATGCCTTGTCCCTGGAAGTGCTCAAGGCCAGGTTGGATGGAGCTTTGAGCAATGCAGTCTAGTGGGAGGTGTCCCTGCCCATACAGGTGGGTTGGAACTAGATGTTTTTTCATGTCCCTTCCAACCCAAACCATACTATGGCTCTATGATTTATTCCTTGAATATAGGTCAAAGTCTGTCTTCATACTCTAGTGAGTCCTAGGGAGGTCTTACTTAGGCACAGAAGTCATGTGCTTTGCACTTTCTCTAAGAAGTCTACTGTTTGCATAACTTGGTAACCAGAAACCCCAAAGTCTAGTCCCTCCTAGGACAAAAGAAGTGTTAGGGGCAAGCTGGCACAGACTTCTGGGATGGCACTTAATAACCTCGCAAGCATGAGCTTAATTCTGTGTATTTAAAATTATTATGTACAGAAAAATGGGCAAGAAGGAGAATGTGCCAGAGCCAAATTCTTCTGTCTACACTTTCATTTCTTCACTTTCAGCTGAAGACAACAGCTCTGCTCAAGAATGTACAGTAGTGTGGGAGACAGGTTAAAGAACAACTGTGGCTAGCCAAAGACGCTGGATTCCCAGTCTGTGGGAAAATGAGAGTTCTTTAAATTGGCTTCTGCCCAAATAGGACAAAATTTTAAAGAAAAAATACAACAAACCTCAAAATCCTTAAGAGCTGGAAGCTCCCTGAATCTTTCAGCAATTTTGTAAATCTGACAAAAATATAAGTTTCATGTAAAAGCTGCAGAGGTCACACAAGGATGCTGGTTCTAGGGCAGACTTGTTAACAGGCCACCCATGGCCAAGGCTGTAGAGCTCCCCATGCCCCCAACTGCAGGGAGGAACTGCCAAACCCAGTCGTGAGACAACACTTCCTTGCTTCCTTAGTAAATTTCCAACCAGCAATAACAACCGTACTTGCAACAGCATGCCCCAGTCTTGGAGAGCTGATGCTCTCAGTTTTATAGAGGGGAGTTAATCAGTGCTGCTGTCACCTTACAGGCTAGTCCAGACTAACGATAGGAGTGACTTTTTGCTGCACTAACGTTTTACTGAGTTGTGAAACATTTCAGAATTAATATTGCTGTATATTCAGGCTTAATATCATCCTTTTTTGAGCCTGTAAAAATGTGTTCTAACAAACCAGTTAACAAAATCAGATTTTTAATGCCAATCTTGGTGATTCAGACAAAATCCGGTTATTTTATGCAGTAAGATCCCATTGAATCTCCATTATGAGGGCTAATGGAAAAAAAAATTGGATTATCATTTGACGTCAAATCTGGCACAACGCAACCTGCAAACGTCTGACTCACAGTGTTAGCAGAGACTTGGAAACTTCCATTGAATCTTTCCTGTATTTAAACCAATATAATTCCCTGGGAAAGAAAACATCTGAAAGCAAACTTTTCTTATAAATTTTTCTTGTGATCCCATTTGGGAAGTGATTGGCCTTCTCTTAAGAAACTGGTGAGGAATTCCCTTTGAGTTTTTATAGAGAATGAAAATGCACATTGGGGTTTTTTTAGGTAGCTCTAGTAGGCAGTTTTCTAAATGGGAATTAATAATTTTTACTTAAGAACTGTGGTAATTAACTGGGGTTTTTTAAATTAATGTCTTTCCTGATACTTTGCTATGGCATCAATTAGTGGATCTAATTTATATATACACACACAGACATATTTATGTTTCTCTGCAGATTTTTCAACATGAAAAGGTATATAGGCCTTAAACACAACTCCCTTTCAAAAGTTTTCAGATTTCAATCCACAGCCTATTGTATTGTAAGAAAATTCCTGCAGCACTAGAGGAAAATAGGGTTCTCCATTGCAAAAAGACTGTAAATTGGCTTTGCAAAAAAATTCTGATTTAGATTTCCCACACATAGAATTTGTGGTTTTACTTGTCTGTCAGTAAAGATGCATGAGTGTGAAATATGTAATATAAACAACTCCACCTTATAATCAGTATCAGTTGAGGTATTTTATACACCTACAGAAATCACTATTTCAAGTGATTTTATAAGTAAATACTTAATTATAACAGGATTATGAGGGATAGCAAGGTAAGCAGCCGGGGGGGAAAAAAAAAAGCATAACAATATGACAGGTAAAAAGTGTGTTGTGTTTTTTTTTGCACTTATTCACTGTAGCAAAGACAGTGTTTATTCAGTAGCTTTTGTTTGTGCATAGTTTTATAACAATATAGTAGAACAACAACTGCAAGAAGTTTGCTTTTAACTTCCTGCCAATTCAAGAGGCAACAGGTTATAGGTGAGATTTATGGAAGTATAGGATACCAGGAACACTAAATGCTGCTTGATTGCCCTATAGCAAGAAAGCAAGATGCTCTAAAGTAAAAGAGGTTACAACTGATACAGGTGCAGGCTTCATTTAATTGATTTCTATTCCTTCAGAAACTGAATTATAAAGTCTAATTTATTGCTTTGGCATAGCAAAAAGCTGCTGCCAAAATGGGACAAAGGTATTTCAAGATGACAGGATTTTTATTAAAAAAAATCTGTTCCAGACAATGAATAAATAAGACTAAATGGAACCAAAACCTTTAATTGATGTGTTTCACCAATATCCATCAAATCTTCAAGTGTAAATCCTTTGATATTATTTGAAACAGCTGTTCATTTTGAATTATATATCTTAGCTTCAAACACAACATCCCAGAAAATGCTCAGACGTCATTTTGGTAAAATGTTTACATTTTGTAAATGCTCAGGTCACTAAGAAAGTTTCAGAAGAACTAAACAATTTTCTTTCTCCCAAGCTGTCAGTAACCTGTGTGATGAAGGGTTTGCACAAATCTGCAGCTAGTAAAAAGTGCAGTTCAGAAGAGACATAACACTGCAGCATGCACGGTTTCGCTATACCCATGAGAGTCTTAGTCCTTCCTCTGACTCTATGTAATACCCAATCCTGAAAACAAATCCACTTAAATCAGTTAGAGCTACAAACCAGCTGAGAGATCCAGCAACACCTTAGGCCTACCTTCTCAACCACTGCAACAGCTGGGATTTGTTACCCAAACGCAGGTGGCGACACCTGGGAATTAAGACAAAGACTTTGCAATGTGGAAGTGATGAACATAAGTGCCTCAAAAACAAATGTTTTAGATTCTACAGAAACACTTTGCCCTCTTCTTTAGGATGTGGCCCTGGTAAGGGCTGAGGACTATTTCAGAGACTCATTAAATTTTTAAAATCACAGTTTTCACTGGCTTAATGAATCAGCTCTTTAAACTTAAACAGAAGCTTTATCTCAGAACTAGATTTTCCTCATTCTGATGAGAAGTGAGAAACCTGCTTGCATGACCTCAAAGAGAAAACGAATGTCTATGACCAGTGCCAAGTCATACAAACTTGTCATTAATTTGCCTAGTAAAATTTTTAGCTTCCTTATTTTGAATAAAGCAGTATGGTATTTCACCTAAAAGAAGGGATATTTAAAGTGCCAAATTGTTACCACATCACATGGTTCTTTCAAATTTTGGTTTTTCAGACACATTCATGATGGCTTTGTTCTATTCTGTAACAAAATCTTCATTCTAATTAGGCCAAAAAACACAGTAGACAGGATAAATTCTAAAAAGATGTTGATTCGCTGATGATAATCCTTCGAAATGGTTTGTACGCCTCTGAATAAAGGCACAACATTTTATTACACATCTGTATTAGGTTAAGTAGGTTTAAAATTCAGTGTTTTGAAACTGTTATGATGGTCTTTAAGCTTTTATACAGATACAGTGGTTTCAAAAAGGTGAATCCTCCAATGACTCATGAAAACAACATGTACATCCCACTGCGGAAAAAAATAATTATGTGCTAATTAAAAGTGGAAGCCAGAACTGAATAAATCTTGCCTGGTATATATGCCTTTTTCCTTACGTCAGGTAAGGGATGCAGACTATTGTTCATACTTTATTCTGTCAAGGCACGATTGACTAACCGGAACTTGCCTAAATAAGGTGCTGTGCGTATTCCAGGAAATTTTAGCAAGCCCTTTTTTGTTTCCCCACATTGGTAGCTGTCCTGGAAACTGTTGCTTGTTTCCACAAACAACTTGCTTATTTGTCATCTTTGCAGAAGAAAAGCCTCTAGAACCATTTCACAAGCAAACATTATTTCTTCCCTTTTTTTTTTCTGCCGAAAAACTTAATTGGCTTCCCTGAAGCCCATTGTAAATTAAAGGCTCATATGGCAAGCCCTTATTTTTTTAAATTACTAAATTATCACCTCCATTGATATCTCAATTTAAAGAAAAAAAAAAACCAGCATTTTTCCTGACACCCCAAAAATGTGCAAAGACATGTTTTAATTCTTGGCCCTTTTACATCTTGGCAGCTTGATAGTCTCCCCTTGTTTTATAATATTATCTAAATTAAAATTAATTACTTGGTATCTTGATTCAAATTTCTATCCCTGGCACTACCACAGACAATTAGCTTAAAGCAGGCTTTGTTGAGTATAGATCTCACAACCTGCAATTGGCTTTAAATGAATTCACATTCAGTGTTCCCGTAAGATTTTGATTTAACAGTACTACACAACTACAGATATGTAGTTATGAAGCACAAAATTAGACAATGTCACACATAGCTAAATATAAAATTCAGTGAGCACATTCATTACCTCACAAATCCTCATGTAGAGTCTATCTTGGAAGGTGGAATCAGGAATGGAATAGACCCAATGCATGGGCAAAGTAGAAGACATTTCTGCAGCCACTCTGCATTCTCCATAATGGAGAACAGGCTGATAGAACCACAAGTCTCTTGAACACTCATCGCAGCATACACATACAGAATTGTATAGATTATATAGAACCTGCTTGCACCCACTTTCTTCTGCAAACGTGGTTGTTGTCCTGTAAAGCACAGCAGTGTTTTACTTCTATTTTCTAAAGATACTTCCACAGAATAGGATATATAGTGAGAAGAAAACTAGACAGGGATGCAAAAGTGGTACTTCAAAAATAAGGTGGGTAAACATTGATGTGACTTATGGAAGAAGATTGCATTCAGAGGCACTCTGTTCTGAGAATCACTGCTAAGAAGTCACCTGGCCAAATTTTGTCAAATCCTACCTTACTGCAGAGCTGTGCCTGTGTCGCATCCTTTCCTTCTTCTCTCCCCAAGTCCCAGACACTGCTTTCATTACAGTTAAACATGGTTTGCACCTCTCATGACCAAGTTAATCTCAAGGCACCTGTAAAGGGCTCATACGAGCATTTCAATATACTGGAACAGGTTGCTGCAACCTAATCCTTTGTGGATCCTTACACAGTACTGGCCTGTGCTCTAGGTCTCCAGAAGTCACACAGTTATGCTCTCCCAATCTGAAACTTTGCTATTACACATAACTTCAGGGGGGGGAAAAAAAAAAAAAAAAAAAAAAAAGTACAGAATAATCTAGTTAGTTTATCTATATGAAAGACTGTCAGTAACCATAAGCAATTTTTGGAAAAAAAAGAAAGAAGGAAGCCATTTTTTTAGAAAGTATCACTTAAACCCCAGTACAGCAAAAGATAGAATTTTTTAATGGGGTTAAGTGGAAGGTGTTGTGTTTTTTTTTTTTCCTACTACATGCTCTTTATTAATACTTATTCTGCATGGATGTTCCTAATAATCAGTAAGCATTAGTCCAGAGCTGACTGAAGAATGGCACATTGAAGACAGCCTCAATGCACAACATCTCTCAGTGGGCCTTTAGATACAAGCAAAAGATCGCAGGAGGAGAGTAGGAGCAAAGGCAAGGAGGACTGGAATTCGAGTTCCAGAAAACAAAAGAAATATGAAACACAAGGGCCTTGGGTCAGAGGATAAAACATAAATAAGTCAGAATAATGGTGGTTCTGTTGGAAGAAGTTACTCAGCGGAGTGGTTAATGAAAGGAGTGAGGAAACCTGGCCTGGAGAACAAAAAAAGACACGAAGAAATGGAGTAAGGATTGTTTGAATACATTGAGAGAAAAGGTTCACATAGAAACCAAATTTAACATTGACCTTCTGAAAGCAAATGTCTCCAGCTAAGAACTGTTGATTGAACAGGTATTTCTGCTGTTTTTTCATTTGTGATTTTCAAAATTTCTAACAAATAGTGGGAAATCAGTTGCTCAGAATGTCTGCCCTTGGACAGCATGACCTCTGCCCTCTAATCTACTTCAGGGGGCAGATGTAGCTCCAGGAATTCTGCACCACCAAAGGTACTTCCAGCCCAAAAAGGAAAAAAATGCCCTGGTGTTACCATGTGTTTTTAGCTCGTTATCTATAAACACCCACTACAGGGGAAGCATAGTAGAGTGTTTCTGTAAGACTAGGTAAGTCTCATAGTCTCCTATACTGAGTATTTTGCTATTCTACATTGAACTGTTTTTGAGTCATAATGAAGCTAACCAGTTTTTATGTTACTTCATTCATGATACTTTAGTGTTTCATAAACCATGTCCAGATTCAGTAGACCACGAGGTGTTCTGTTGGAAAACCCCTGAGGAGATAGAAACTGAAATAGATTTCCCTGCTCTGAATGAGTAACTCTTCTTCCCAGTTGCCTTGAAAATGAAAATTCCATTCTCTCCCAAATTACTCAGAGCAAGCCACATCCTCTCACCAGTATGTGAGGCTGTAATGCCACAAGATATGTTGTTGTCTTCCTAAGGACATGAGGAAACTGCTAGGGTGTTTCAAAATCTGATCCAAATTTAAGCTTGATCACCTCAAATATATTCAGAGATTATGATAATGTAACCATGAAACCAGATAAATGCCTGTCTCCTGTCTGCCAGTAAATTAGATATTTCCCAGCAACAAATAGGTTTACTAGACACACAAACACTGGGTTACCATTTCTTCATACAAACAAAATATAGCCCACCAAACATCTGAAAACAAAAATCCTAACAGATAATCCAATTTTGAAGAATGTAGTCAAATAGCATTTACATTAATCTCAACAACTGTCAGACTTAAGTTAGCAATCTGGGGATTCACTGCCACCGCTGCATATGACCATAGTGAAAAAATGTCATATCCTACTTGAACTGTATCAAGAAACAGCCAGGAGAACAACCTCTTCACTCTCCTGACTATCAAAACAGTATCAAGAAATCTCAATATGTAATATTTTCCATGTATCAGAATTAACAAATTTGTAAATAAAGTCTCAAGTTCATACTGTACCTGTTGAATGAGATCTTTATGACTGTTGAGGATTAATATCATGAGCATGGGCCAAGAATGCAAATATGTTGTGAGAAAGAATTTAGGAGGGGAGCTCCAGAGCCAAGTGATATGTTCAGCAAAAACACTTTTATTTTGCTTTCTCAAAAACTTGAAGAAAAAAAGCAAAAGGAGAAAAAAAGGAATAACATTAGCTATGATTTCAGTTTAGCATTCATATTAAGACTGATTTTTTTCAGCACTGCCCAGTTGCTTCCTCCTTCTTCCCAGTCTAGATGACATCCCAGGATGAATTGGTAAGCTATCCTTCACTCTTTCTCTCTCGCAATAAAGGTTCCTCTGCTACATGTATACTTACACAAACACTGTTCTAAAGAAATGGATCTTCCCATTTTCCACATACATCATTAGGTCATGGTCCATGCATCAGCACAGAAAAAGTAATTTAAAAAATAAATAAATTAATACCTCCAAAAAATAAATGCTTTTGATATGTGTTGAGTACTTAGATGTTACAACATATCTTCCAGGCTCAGATGTGATGTGACTTAGTGCTTCACACGTTCTCTGCTTCATTGGTCTGGTGACATAGGAGCATGATGGCCTTGCCTTGGTCATCAGCGGAGCATGATGGCATCAGGGTTGAGCATAGCAAGCCATGGCAAACTTGACAATGCAGACATGAACTGGGTGTGATAAGCCTTGACACAGGCTGTACATCAACAGTAAGAAGGACAATGGTATCTGAAACTGCTGGGCAGGTGTACCGTTGTACCACCATGGGCTGATCAAATTAGCAGCCAGTGCCAACTTCTGACTGGAAATACATTCAGTGGTAGAGACCAAAGGGTGGGTGGGACATGGGTAGGTATGTGCCTGACACTTCAACTGCAGAGCTGAGCTGCTGCCCCAGCCCAGCACCCAGACTGGCAGGAGGGAACATTGTGCTGCTGCTGGTCCCCCTGTCCTATGATGGCAGGCACCCAAGGACGAAGAAGCAGAGGGCTTGGTGACCCTCCCAAACATTTTCTAGTTCTACTAGTTCAAAAATTGTACCTGAGTGACTATAATATACAGATGATAATATTTTGCTGCCTATGAAAATACCTTCCTAAACCTTATAGTGAAATAACATGGAAATACTAATGACTAGAAACTGGAAACTGGAGTCACTGGGATTACAAATTGTTGTTGTACAAATCATTGATGAAAATCCTTAGTACAAAGTTAAATATGTACACTAGTGTACATTTAATTCCACCAGTTAAAGTCTACTTTATTCATAAACATTAATTGTGCCACCAACACACTGTGACAACGCTTACAAAACTCTGACATAGTAGAGTGTACATTAGGACTATACTCCTTTTAAAATATTTAGTAACATTAGAAAAATACTAAATAAAATGGACTGTGTATATCCAACAACTTATTTCCACTGCAAGACAAAAAAAAAAAATGTGAGCTGAGGAGTTGATGTGAATTGGATTAAGAGAGACTGTGAATGATGAAGGATTATATGGCAATTTGGGAAAAAGCTGTCTCCCATAACTATTCATTTCCAGGATATATTTCTCAAAACAAGCCAGAGGTGTAGCATTCCTTCCCACTTGGGAGTTTCGGGGTTTGGGTTTTTTGAGTTTTTTTTCAAGGATGAGGGGAAGGTGGTTGGGCAAGCTGAATGCCTCTGAAAAACACTTCCACTCTAATTGCTTTTCCACTCCATTGTTACCTAGCAGGGAAGACATAAAAAAGGAGGGAAAAAGCAGGCATGTCTGTGATCTGTTACTCTAAGTACCCACACCGAATGATGAGGGGTTTCACACAGCCGTTAAGTGCGTAGACAAGATTCGTAGGCACATTTTAGGGTGTCAGTGCTGATAGAGAGGATGAATACCGTTCGTCATAATTCCAAACACTGAATGCGTTACGGAAGAAAGGTAACTGTGCTGGAGTGGTTGAACAAAGCGACGGTGGCTTCGGGCGGTCCGGGGCGGGCGGCCGGGGCTGTGCGCGGTCCGTGAGTGCCACCTGGTGACGGGCCAGCCTCCCGCCGCCACAGCCGGCGCCACACGGCCCGGCACACCAGCGCCCTCCTCAAGAGCTTCTCAGACTGGGAACTCCAATACTTTTCACCAACATGTGATATTAACTGAAAAGTACTCTGTTCATCAATGCCAGGGGAGAAAACTTATTCCGGAGTTCAACGTATTAGAATCGCCAGCTCGTAAGAAAAATTATAATATACTTCACATTTAAGGAAACTTTACCCCGTATGGACAGTTTACTTCACTACCTGCTAGCACAGAAACGGGAGCAGAATGGCAGTTTTCATAGCACAGATGTCAAACACATATTCATGCAACGAGGGACTCAGCATAAAATGTTAAAAGTGCCCTCAGAATACAACAATAAAATCTCGCATGAGCCTGAAAGAATTGCAGGGTTCCTTGCTCCTGAGATCCAAACCATATTTTCAGTGATTTTACCTGGAAAAATCTCCTCCATCTATGCCACTATTACTTCACAGAGGCAGATTAAATTCTGTTATTACTGCTACCACTTCTCTTTACTGTCTTTCTGATGATTGTAGATTATCATCAATTATACTGGGTTACATCAAACACTGACTGACAGACTTCACACATTTTTGCAGTTGTGGGTACTGGCACTATCACAGTACTCCTGTCCACTCTCTGAGAGCATCTTTCCCTCCAGGGACACAGGGCAGTGCAGGATGTTTTATCACTAATTATTCCTCTTTCAGATGCACCCATGTTCCACAGCCAGGGACCCCAGACCGAATTTACCAAGGAGACAAAGGGCCTTCAGCCATTATGCTGTTCCCCTTTGCATCCGTCCTGCTGCCCCTTCTCTGATGCCAGCAGCAGACCATGCTCCTGCTATAGTGCACAGGGGAGCAGAGTACACAGCTGGGAGCACAGCATTGGCAAGGTAGGGGCAGTAGGAGATGGGGCTTTAAGAAGCTGAGGACTATAGGAGCATGCAAGAAATAGGCAAACACACAACCTGCTTCAAGGAAGAGTAACTGACAGTAAATATGGACTTAACTCCCCTATTCTAAACCTTGGAGAAATTAAGGATCAGCTTTTGTTCAAGAGCCCCCCTCCAAATCATGGCACTTGGGAAAGGTCAAATCAAAACTGAATTTATCAGCTGTGCAAAACTTTAGAGCAAAGTTTTTGGTCCTTAGCAGGTGTAGCAATACTAGTATAATACAAACTAAACTAAGATGAAGAACTTAACAGCACGATAATTATTAAGGGGTAATATTACATTACAGTAGGTATAAGATTTAGCTTTAAACAGACATCTCAATTTCAGATTTCTAGGAACCTTCGGTGCTATTAATATAAATGGACAAAGTAGTCCAGGAGAAATGGAAAAATTAACTTTTCATCTGGAGCAATTTTGCTGCCTGCACTGAAACCAGTTTTTGTTTTGAGAGTCTATAATATATCTATCTACACACTAGTTTCAGAAAGAAAATAGTAGCATTTCTTTCCATCTTACAGCTCCCTTTCCTGATAATTTCTCTTAAAAAAAGTTCAATTCTCTCCAAGCTTTCTGTCATCAAGCCTGAGCTAGATCTACCACCTTTCCCAGGGCTCCTCCTGTAAAAGATGCTGTTGCATGAAGTCCCTTATGAAATTCATTTGCTGTTCATTAAATACTTAGCAAAGAATTGTAAAGTTATATTTTTCTAGGGTACCCTGCATGACATCAGAACTCTGAACTCAAGAGCAGGACTGTAAACCACTTAAGGAAAAACAATTTAAAATAAAATAAACCTGCCTCCCTCTTTCCCCAGGAGCAATTTGAAACAGGAGTGTTACACTGAAGTTTCATTTCAGAATGCGATAGCATAAGGCTTTCATTTTCTTTGAGAGAGAAGGTGAGAAAGCGTTGGAACTCTATGAAGAGGAGAGTAAAATTCTCATAAAATGGAAAGAGGCAAAAAAAAGCAGGAAGAGAAGGAAGATCCCACTAAAACAGTGAGGAGAGGATAAAAAGTGGCAATGATTCAAATTTCATTTAACCAAAAAAACAAAAGGGAAAAAAAAAAAAGAAACAGAACAGCTGAGAGCAGATATGGTGAGAAAACTTTTAGAAGAACTGTCACACCAAGCAGGGAACACTATTCAGGTCCCAGAGACCCTCCTCACACATCACAGATACTCATCAGTCAAATTAAGTTTAAAAACTGTGTGTCATCTCACAGCTTAGAGATGAGGGAGTACTTTTTCATACAGCATGATTTAATGTTATTTGAGTTGACCTATTTCCTTCAGTTTCCCTTTTAAGGAAAGCTTGGATTCTGCAGACAGCTACAGAACTCAATTCCACATTCTGCCAGGAACCTGCTTTGTGCCCCTGATCATATATCTCTACTTTTCTTTGCCTCTGTTTACCTTTTCATTCGTTTTCTTGGCTTTAGTCCAGGCCTCAAAGGGCTTGAAGAGTAATCGACGTCTTCAATACTAAACTGAGAAATGCAAGGAGGGGAGGAAAGGGGAAATTGGTCTGAATAACATGCAAATTTTTTTATTATTATTTGTTTTATTACCTTTTTCCTAACCAAATAAAATAAAATAACAGGGAAAAAAATAATCTCATATGAAATATTTGACTCAGCATGAAGTGTTTTCTTCAAGTATTGTAAGAAAAACATTGGAAATGAGCAGCAATTCTGCAGCTGACATTTTTCCCCATGCTCACATACTACAGCAATCACATGGGAGTACCAGGTCCAAGCCCCTCTTCTGCCTGGGTGTACCAGTAATATCTCTCAGCCAAGCACTTAACACATTATACTGCAGAGCCCTTCTCTGACTGCCAGCAGTAAAGAATCACACCATTGACCTAGGATTTCTCCAGCAACAAGGACTTTGGGGGCTGAGTACTAAGCACCACCAGTTTCCAATCAGTGTGGGAAAAGTTTGTACCAGCAGTCAGTGCCCTGAATCAGAAGAGACTAGAGTTACATCTGGGTCTCCGAACTCACAGGTGGGCATCTTAGCCCACCTCAAGCTGAAGAGATTTCTGAGGTTGCTCTCTGGCTGCCTCCACCCTTGATGACCCTCTTAAATATCACTTTGACAGTAGGAAAGTGACTGCACAACTTAAGGGCAAGGACACCCAGTTTTCAGCTGCTGCTGTGCTATTTTTAGGAAAAGGAAAGACAACTCAAGTAGCAGTTGAGCTAGATAGCCTAGTAAGTGGGGTGCTTCCTAAGAAAGTGTGGGAAAAGACAGAATTCATTCTGATTTCACACATTTTAGGTAAAGCACTTTCAAAAAGCTAATATATAGCTGCACCAGGACACATCAGGTACCGGACCTCCTGATGGCACCATTTGTGCTGAGGAGTTAACGTGGGAGTCAGAGGACAAGCGTTTAGCTCAAGAACTGTTGCTATTAGGGAGGGTTCATCCATAACATGACATGGGCAAAAGCATCCTGTCACCCTGCAGCCTGCCATTCCCCGCTGCTCTCTGTTTGGAAGCAAACCTGTTGCCATAACCAAGAGCTCGTGTGCCCTTATGCTCCCCTTCCACCTCTGTGCTCCCTTTGCACCGTGAAAGTGTTTCCTTGTGCCATTTGAGGACATACCACCCCACGGTAAAGTATCCAGTGGAAAAAATAACAAGTGAACAAGTAACAAGTGCAAAAGTTCATTTACAACCAATATCTATGAGTCACTAAAGTAACTCAGAATTGGCTTCCGTGTCTGGGATAGAACCTTCTTAAAATGTTAATGTGAAAAAGATCTAACTAATTATATCTCTCCAGAGCAAGACACGAAACAAAAGCTTTCACCAAACTGTGCTTGAGAGACTGAATCAGATAAACTAAAGAAGACAAAGGCCAGTTACCTATAGTGATTTTCAGGTATGCGTGACATGCTGTTCAGGACAAAATTGTGTTTTATTTACACACTTGATTCATGCAAAACAGATCTTTATACGGTCACTGCCTGATCAAGTAGTGATGGTGACAATCACTATATACAGATCACAAGACTTGTTAATACATGGTGAGCTTAACTTCCTTGAACTCCAATTATAAATAACTTGCATGATCATCCTCTTTCAATAGAGCAGGTTGCAAGAAACAACCAGAGGGAACCAGAGGAAGAGGCAAAGATTTTTTTGGGGTCTTCTTTGTGTCCCAACATTATTACTGCTCTAATATAGAAACCTCTGAAATGCAAGGTCTGCACTCTATCCTTTGAGACTTAGCAGATGTCTTTAAAACACTTATGTCTATTAAAGCTCATAATGCATGATTGATGATCTAAGGACTGCTAATTTGAAGTGAAAGAGTCAGCAAAATTTGCCCAGTAGCTTTTGCAAATTTAGGCATTGTACACAGGAAACCAGAACCATCAGCGTAAATACTCCTCAAAAGCTCAGGTGCAATGCTCAAAAAACCTCCTCAAAACACTAAAAAAGCAACTTGATAAGCAAAGGTAAAGTATTCTGCAGCTTTCCCTTTGCTCTAAAGTCTTAGTTTCTGTTTGACCCTTCAATTTCTTTTTTTTTTTTTCCATAGCATTGCAGCAAGAAATATGCTTATTTGTTTATTTTCATAAGACCATATTACTGTTTTGCCCAAATTTAAGATCCTTTACTCAGATCAAAAAGACATTAATTTTCTACACACATTTCTGTTTTGTCAAGGGTATGAGTTAATTGTTTTCATCATGGACATTCCAAATTTAAAAAACAGCACTCTGCAGTGCTAATTTGTGTGATGAAAACATAATTTAGTTCAACTTACAAATAACTTTCAGACAAAAAATACATCCATTTTTTATTCCTTTTCAGCTCTGTAAGTAAAGGGGAATAATTTAGAGATAAATATGTTCTCCTCAGAATAAATATCATGCTCAGAATAATATATATGGGTGGAGATAGATAGTTTTACCCAGGGACCTTGAAATTTACCACAGTACCTTCTCAGATATAAGCTAGCTGTGCACAGTCTTAACACTATTCATTCTTGATACTGCACTTGAACTTACGGTTGGTCTTTAGCTCTCTAACTGGGGACACATCAGGAGCTATGTATTAATAAGGAGATAAAATGTTCGGGTTGGGCTAAGAAGCAACCTTTAAAGATCATCTAGTGCAACTGCCCTGCCATGGACAGGGGCATCTTTCATTTGATCTGGTTGCTCAAAGCCCCAGCCAACCTCACTTTGAATGCTTCCAGGAATGCTACACCTGCAACTTCTCTGGGCAACTTGTTCCAGTATCTCACTGTGCTCATTGTAAAAAAAGCGTTCCTATAATCTGAATCTAAGCCTGTCTAGCTTGGAAAGGTTCACACTTTACTGAGTAAAAAACTGGCTGGATTGTTTGGCTCAAAGAGTGATGGTGAGTGGAGTTAAATCCAGCTGGCTGCTGCTCACACATGGTGTTCCCCAGGGCTCAGTGTTGGGGCCGTTCTCCTTAATGTTTTCATCAAGAATCTGGATGAGGGGATCAAGTGCACCCTCAGTAAGTTTACAGACGACACGAAGTTGGAAAGTAATGATTATCTGCCTGAAGGTAGGAAGACTCTACAGAGGGATCTGGATGGTCTGGATCAATGGGTTGAGGCCAATTGTGTGAGGTTCAAAAAGACCAAGTGTCAGGTCCTGCAATTGGGTCACAAAAACCCCATGCAATGCTACAGGCTTGGGCAACAGTGGCTGAAAAACCACCCAGAGGAAAAAGACCTGAAGATGATGATCAACAGCTGGCTGAATATGAGCCATCAGTGTGGCCAGGTGGCCAAGAAGACCAGCAGCACCCTGGCTTTTATCAGAAATAGTGTGGCCAGCAAGACTAAGGCAGTGATTGTCCCTCTGTACTCAACACCGGTGAAGCCACACCTCAAATACTGTGTTCAGTTTTAGGGCCTCCACTACAAAAAGGACACAGAGGTGCTGGAGCGTGTCCAAAGAAGGGCAATGAAGCTACCGAGCGATCTGAAGAACAAGTGTTATTGGGAACATCTGAGGGAGCTGTGGTTTTTCAGCCTGGAGAAAAGGAGGCTCAGGGGAAATCTCATCCCTCTCTACAACTACCTGAAATCAGCTACCACTCTTGTCTCTAGTAATAAGTGATAGGATGAGAGAAAATGGCCTCAAGTTGTGCCAGGGGAAGATTAGATTGGATGTTAGAAAAAATTTCTTCACCAAAAGGGTTTTAAGGCTCTGGAACAGGCTGTCCAGGGAAGTGGTGGAGTCACTATCTCTGGAGGTATTTAAAAGACATGTAGATGTGGTACTTAGGGACATGGTTTAGTGGTGGACTTGGCAGTGCTAGGTTAATGGTTGGACTCTATGATCTTAAAGGTCTTTGTATGATTCTATTATTCTACTCTCTTTCAGTTAAAAATTATTGCCCCTTTTCCAGTCACCACAGGCCTTGGTAAAAAGTTGCTCTCCATCTTTCCTATAAGCCCTCTTTCTGTATGGAAAGGTCATAATAAGATCTCCTGGGAGTATTTTCTTCTGCAGACTTAACAACCCCAACTCTGTCAGCCTTTCTTCATGGGAGATGTGTTCCAGCCCTCTGACCATTTTCATGTCTATCCACTGGACCTGCTCTCACAGGCCCATGTCTTTCTTGCCCTGGAGATGCCAGAGCTGAACATGGTACTCCAGGAGTCTAATGAGAGAAAAGGGTGAGAATCACCTCCCTCGACATGCTGGCCATTCTTCTTTTTATGCAGTCCAGGATATAATTTGCTTTCTGGCCTACGATCACACAATACCGGCTCAAGTCCAATTTTTCAACCACCAATATCACCAAGTCCTTCTCTGTGGTACTGCTTTCAATCCTTTCATCCCCCAGTCTGTATTGATTTGGGGGTTGCCCTGACCCATGTACAGGACCTTGCACTTGACCTTATCGGATTTCATGAGGTTCACATGGGCCCATTCGTCAAGCCTGTCAAGGTCCCTCCTGTGTATCAACTGGACCACTCAGCTTCGTGTCATCCATGAACTTAGTGAGTGTGATTCAACTCCATCATCTATGTCATTGATGGAGATATTAAATAGTATTGGTCCCATTACAAAACCTTCAGGGACACCCCCTGTTACTGGTTTCTGCTTGGATGTTGATCTGTTGACTGTAACTCTTTAAAGAGAGCCATCCAGCAAATTCCTTATCCACCTAACAGTCCATCCATCAAACCTATATCTCTCCAATTTAGCAGCAAGAATGTTGTGGGAGACCATATCAAAGGCCTTACAGAAGTCCAGGTAGATGACAACATGTATATTACTTAAAAAGCTATAATGCCACTGCTTTCTGAATTGGACTGTGTAGTTCCCACCAATTTTATTTGCAAAGCCAGTTTTCCCAGGTATAGATTAAAAGTCCATGTCAATAAGTAAATTACAAATAAGAATGGAGGCCAGAAACATGCAACATTAGGAAAAGCTTCGCATTTATTTTTTGTGGGAATCTATTCCCTAGGACTATTTGAGCATCTTTCTAGTTCTCTCACTACAGGCTCTTTTGCTAGAAGCCTGAGCAATCTCTGTGCTGACTACTTATAGCTTATCAGCAAAGCCACGCTTTCAACAAGCCCTGCACAGAGGTTTATTGATCCTGACCATTCTGAAGTCTTCCATGCGGTCATTAAATCCACACGGGAAGGGTTCAGAGTCAGGAAAACAGAGAAATAATTGAAATTGAATAGGAGACACACATAGGGTTTAACTGGAGGGAAAGGGAGAAACATGATTGTGAAACTTCCTTTGAGTTACCTAAGCTTGTCCTGGACAGTATCTAAATTGCCTCAGGTAAACCTGGTACAGGACTGGCACCATATGTCTAAATATGTAACAGTGAGATATTTTTATATAACACTATAATGCCACATTGCCATTCAATATTGAAGATGCAAGTTCATACATATTCTTTGACAAAATCAACAGGTAGTGTGAATTCTATTCAACTGTAAAAAACACAAGTCTTTATGGACAAATCTTGTCAACTTTACTCCCTTAAGGCCTTTCCTTTTAATGGAATTTGTGATTGAGTAAACATCCAGGTTATAAGTGGATGGGCAATATTGTCTTTATAAGCAAACTTGAAAGGAATTGGGAAATAGAAAGCACTTAGTACTTCTGAGTAGTTCTCATAGCCTTTTGTATTCCAGCAATTATGCAGCTAGTCTAGTCATCACCTAGGCACAGGGCACACAGCTTGTCCTTCCTCCCTGCAATACCCTTCTTTGCTGGTTTGCGCAGTGGCAGTAGATTGCTTGACAAACAGCACAAGGTAAGCCTGTGGTATTGATGTCTGGCACCAGCGAGTTCAGTGCTGCCAGGTACTGAAAGGGAAACAGACTTGAAGGTTTGGAAGCTGTTGCTCTGGTCATCTTCAATCGTGCTTGTCCTCTACCTTGCTGAACAGGGCACCCTCTGTTACACACTTACAGAAATTATGGGAAGGCTGTCACATGAAAGGTATTCTCTTGGAAAAAGCAATTCATGGAGTTTCCTTTCCCCTCCCCTCCAGCATCTGCTCATTCCTGTCCTGAACTTTAACAGCCCCTCCTATCATTTGAGGTCAGATCGCTGAAAGAATTCAAATTTGAGGGGAAGGAAGAAACCCACATGTGAATAGACACCTGACTGAGGAAAAAAATATATAAAAATTGGGACGCAGAGAGCAGATTGCTTTCTTTTTTCCAGTTCTGATAATTTCAGTGAATTTATTTGTACTGCATTCCCACAAACAAGTAAGTGAGTTGTAAACTATGCTGCAGGATTTGACACCAGCAGCCATGCTTAACCTCGCAGCTGGCAAAGGTTCCATACAATCACAAACTCCATTCATGTCAGGCAATAGGCACATTCCTTGGAGCACCATATGCCTGCATATGAGTCAAGTGGTTTAGGGTTGTTTGGGCTTATGTTCACCAAGGAGACATAAGAAACTGCTACAGGGACACGTTTGACACTTATGATAACATCAGCAGAATATAACTGGCTTTTCAAATTAACAGTGTCAAGATTGTGACCAGAAAATCTGAAGGCAGTCCTGGATGTGAAAGTTATGATGTTCTGAGGTACCCACCATTCATATATGTGTGAAAAAATATGTTACATAGGCAAAATAAACTATCCCTTGGGGTTCTGATCAGCTACAAAGTCACAGAAAGAAAAATGTCAAAGAAATGTCAAAGTTTTCAAACTTTCAGGTACATAGAACATCTTGTTATCTGTTTTCACAGGTGTCTTGCATGTCTGATTTTAACTCCTTAACTTTTATTTCTGCCTCAAATCTGAGTGACCACAATGTCTAAATCAGACCCAGGCTTGCATAGATATGCCAGGATAAAAATAGCTGAGCTAAGTAGCTTCCATGGCCAAGATAAGAGCCTGGCAATTATCTAGCTCTGAGGCCTTATGTTTAGGTAATGCCACATGCTGTGTGTGAACTCTGAACTTCCATAATCTGAGTATATTGCAAAACCATCTATTCCTTTGACTCTTAAGGCACAGACTCTTCAGGGCATTTTTCAGAAATGGGATAAGAGATCACTCTGGGCAGTGAAATCCTGCTCAGCCACCCAAAGTGACTTCCTCTTTTTGCCAAGTTCCAGCTTTTTGGACACTCGTCAACAGCTCAGGACATACATAAGCACATATGGTGAGTGTTACAGGAGGTTTTCTTAACTGAGGCACTCCTTAAGCTAACTAGCACTTGCAGAGGAGATGTAGGCAAAACATGATCAATCAGCTGCAGGCTTTCCTTGCCCTGCTCCCTTGTCACGGCAAGATGTGCTCATGATCAGCTGCCCTCAAGTCTGCCTTTGGCTGAGAGCCTCTCCCCTGCTGTTGTTTTCTTCCTCTCAGTCAAACAGGAATCCCTCGGCAAGAAAACTACATCCCTGCATGGTTCTGTCTGGAGAATTCCCATTCTCTGTTCTCTCCTCTGTGTGAGGGAGCCTGGTGAAACTAGTTTTCCCACCTAGGCACCCCCATAAGCATCCTGTCTCTGAGCACCTATAGCACAATCCTCCTGAGCTGACAACTTGTGTTTGATCCAGAAAGGGTGGGCAACACATTCATCACTTGCTACACACAAATTACAGTGCAAATTAAACCTGCAATAACTAGAAGTCTCAGCTGGAAAGAGGCTGCCAGGGCTCTCACCAGGCTAGGTGTACACGTGCCTGAGGATATCATGGTAGGCGTCTGTGGAGTAAATCAGTGGAAAATGCATTTCACTGAGGAGGGAGGTGATCAGGATAAAAACTTGGCAAATGTCTATTCTCTTCATTCCAAGCAACCTTCTTGAAGCATGTCAATTAGACTCTGACTCTCCTATGAAATAATTAAACACCTCTTGCACCTAATTTTTTGCTACAATATGGTGGCCTATTTGTTTAACAAACCCTATCAGCCACCCTGCAAGGAATTAAGCATAACAGAGCATGAAATTTTGACTCTAGTAAATACAGTGGTAATTTAACATGATAATTGTAAAAAAACAAAAAAAAAAACAAAGCAAAAAAAAAAAACAACCAAAAAAAAAAAAAAAAGATAAAGCGGAAGCTATATGTAGGAAATCGTGCTGTCTATGATACAGAATTGATGTTTTGTATGAAATAGCATTAAGAAGACTCAGCTATTGGTATTCGTGCTGTCTAGAACAGCCCTAAGAGGGAGACAGAAAGAGGGACTGACTTCACAGCTCTCAGAGGGGGAAGGCACAGCTTGATCACAGAGCTTCATCGCCTTAGATACCTACCTAGACTCAGATAAAAATCTACAAGTAGTTTTTTGCCATTCTTACCTGCTCTTCCTCCAAGAAAATCTTCACAGACAAAGATACTGTTTTTAACAGAGTTGTATCCAGCTCTTATAAAGACTTGTATGATCAAATGTTGCACATCTCATACCCTACAGTTGTTTAAAACTTTATGAAATTTGGTGCAGATGACACTAAACTGGGTGGAAGTGTCCATTTGCCTGAGGGTTGGAAGGCTCTGCAGAGAGACCTGGACAGACTGGATCGATGGGCCAAGGCCAATTTTATGAGGTTTAACAAGGCCAAGTGCCAGGTCCTGCACTTCAGTCACAACAACCCCATGCAAAGCTACAGACTTGGGGATGAGTGGTTGGAACACTGCATGGTGGAGAAAGACCTGGGGTTGCTGGTTGACAGCCGACTTAACATGATCCAGCAGTGTGCCCAGGCAGCCAAGAAGGCCAACAGCATCCTGGCTTGCTTCAGGAATAGTGTGGCCAGCTGGAGTAGAGAGGTGATTGTACCTCTGTACTCAGCATTAGTGAGGCCATACCTTTAATACTGTGGTCAGTTCTGGGCTCCTCACTACAAGAAGGACGTCGAGTTGCTGCAGCTTGTCCAGAGAAGAGCTACCAGGCTGGGGAAAGGCCTGGAGGACAAGTCCTACAAGGAGAGGCTGAGGGAACTGGGGTTGTTTAGTTTGAAGAAGAGGAGGCTGAGGGGTGACCTCATTGCTCTCTACACCTACCTGAAAGGAGGTTGTAGGGAGGTGGGAGTTGGTCTCTTCTCTCCAGTGAATAATGACAGGATGAGAGAGAATGGCCTGAACTTGCGCCAGGGAAGGTTTAGACTGGATATTAGAAAGAATTTCTTTACTGAAAGAGTGGTTGGACAGTCAAACAAGCTGCCCAGGGAGGTCGTGGAGTCACCATTCCTGGAAGTGTTTAAAAGAAATGCAGATGTGGTGCTTAGGGACATGATTTAAGCATTGAACAGGTAGATAAAGTTATGCTGGGTGGATTTAGGTTATGGTTGGACTTGATGATCTTCGAGGCCTTTTCCAACCAGGTTGATTCTGTGATTCTGTGATTTTGTTTAATTATCTCCAGGGTTATTCATGCAATATCTGCCCAAACTATCTCCACAAGTATTACTTCCCTTCATATATATTTATCCAGGACAATTATGGCCAGGATGTGGTCAGCACAGACCTGTGCATGTAGGATTACCATACTCATATTCCTAATCTTGTTTGGTAGGTCACTGCCCCATGTGAAGCAGCCTAAATAATGACTACACATCTAAGGAGCTGTTGTCCAGTTTAGACCACACTAAGTACATCTGCTGTTCTGGCCACAGGGAGAAAAAAACACATCAGAGTTCTTAAGCAGTTATAAGTAGTTTGTAGATCCCTCAAGGAGAACGGGATCCTTCCTTGGCTGCTGGAGTTGATGTGAGGGCAGCTTTGTGACACGGTAACACTATAAAATGATCTAATGCTCCAGAGGGCCTAGCCCAATGCGTACAGCAGAAAAGTAGGTCAGAAAGGAAATCTTCCTACTACAAACACAGCAGTGGCAGCAGTCCATGGTACCAGGCACAGAGTTTATGTAAGGCAGTGGCTGGGGTTGCTTCCCTCTAAGTTTCGCAACCAGCAGAAGCCTGGTGCTAAAAAAGTCTCGCTGCTTCACACAACAGCAGGAACCAGCTTGTGCACAAGTTTAAAAGAGCAAATACATCAGCAATGTCACACTTCTGTGTTCGTGCTAATCTAGACATTTGAGTACTACCAAAGAACATATAACCAGCCTTTTCTGTCCCTCATTCACAAAGGTACTCTGAACCAGAGGTGGTATCTTTGAAGGCATGACTAAAAATTCAGTCAGTAGTCATTTTTGTGGCTTCCTACTCTTCAGCTTTATTCCCAGTTATTCTAGGACTTCTACGTGCCATTCCATGAGACCTAACAGACCTTAAAAAGATATAATCTGCTCTCTGGCCTCTCTGAAAAAGATATAACTAGTGGAAAGGGGTGTCTCGGCAGTCTTCCTCAGCAGTCACAGGAAGGGTGTATGAGCAGTGAAACCAGGGAAAGTTGTACTGTTCCCTCATTTTTAGCTCTTAAAGCCTAATGAGAAAGAGGGGCAGAGAGATACAGAAAGCATGAGATACGTTACAGGAGGTCCCATTCTCGTGACACTTAGACTGGGATGTAGTTGAGACTAAACCTGATCTCACAACGAAGTATGTAAATGTGGCTTAAAACAACCTTTATTTCTCTCCACCTTTTTTGTCTTTGCATCAGGGTGCTGGGAACTGGGATTTTCTTCATGCTTACATATAAGCTACTTCTGGACTTCCAAAGATTAAATAAACAGCCTGGATTCAGAGACATAGATTCATTCAGAGAACAAAAAAATAAAATGGACATTTGTCTCCTCTGCAGTGTGAATATTCACTTGTCAGTAATTCTGACACTAGCCTTGCTGACAATGCTCTTTTTTGGTCCTTACTTTCGATATGTTCCAGTTAGCAGAGCCAACACCCAAGCTGATCCCCAAAGGCAGCAGCACATGCTTGGCAGTGGCAGTACCCAGATGCTAAAACGTATTTTGCAGTAACAGGAGCTTCAGCACATTGGTAAGTAACCAGTTTGTTGGAAATCCTTCCCTCAGATTTAACAGTCTATCTGGAAAGGGCTGATCAAACCAAAGAAGTCTCTTTCCCTAGTAAACATACCAGGTAAAACAACAGAGGGAAATATATGCAACTTAGCAAGTCTCTAGTGAATCATGTGCACATTTATTTTGACATGAAAAAAGGAGAATATATCATTCTGAATACTACGGGCAGTGCATAAACTTATCCTGGGCCAGGAACAACAGCAACAGCAGAAAATCAGCCATGGCCTCCAGTGCCTAGAGCAGCCCATTCCCTGCGTTCAGAGTCTACTTAGCAGAACAGAAAATTTTCTAACTCTCCTAAGCTTGACCTTTAACTTTTAGCCCTCTGCTGACTTTAAATGACTATACATGCAGGCAGGAGTACTAGCGCTAAGATTTTAATATCTCTCATTTCTCACAATGGACCTTTAAAGTTGATGCCTATAAGCACACAAACTGTGGAGTTACCAGGTCCATTCCATAGTCATATGCTAGTGTTAACACATTCCCTACTATACTATAAAGGTAACTGAATTTCTTTAAATCTTTTTTGACCATGTTTCATTGCTTGAAGAGTCAGGACAATGGCCCCATGGAGCATTGAAGGAGCAACATAATTTGATTCTTCATTTTTAGAAGCTACACAGAAGCAAACACTCTATTGGCCCTCTCTAAAGTGGAAAGGGTCTTTCATAGACACTTTCTCTTGGGTACACTTGCTTTGAGTGAGATTCTTAGTGCTCTTGTACAAAATTTTTAGCTGTTACAAAATAATGAAGTTTTTAACAGCTGGCATTGCCGTAGAACTTTGCTGAATTTTCATAATTTTGTAAAGTCATAAATTTAAATATACTGTTTAACACCTTGGATTCCCATCACATCCAGTGTGCAAAAATTTTCTACAACAAAGGTGAAATAGCATTTTGTACCTCTGAGCAATGAAGTCCAGTTTATAGTTATCAAAATTATTTTACACCCATAAATCTAAGAAATTTCATAGCAAATTATTTAATAGATAAAAAAGATAGGAATCAGTAACAATATTATTGCAAACAGATGACATTGTAAAACCTAACATAACATGATTTTTAGGAGCTTGTTAGTGCTCATCACATTCACCAAAGAGCTTTGTAATTACTCTGGCAGAAAATGCCTGAAATATCAGACTTGAAAAACAAGAAGCCCCAGTTAAGCAAGAGTAAAAAAAAAATTGTGCTAGCATCACATTTGACAGACAGGGAAGAGATGAGCAGCAAGAGTCAGGAAGCAACTAATCTCTCTTTTGACAGAGACTGAGAGACAGGCATCCTCACCAAAATGTGAAGTCTCAGACAATAAGCCATCTAATCAATCAAGTAGTTTTGGTATACTTTTGCACAATTTCATCAGAGTATTAAAATATCAGTCATCCCTTTTCAATGGAAAAGATCAACAGAATCTGAGATGGTCTGAGTCAGCAAAATCAACGTAGAGGCAGGGGACCATAAAATACCCCTGTTAGCACTGGCACACAGACTTCTGCTCTCTGAGCTCTAAAATTCCTCTCATGCTGATCTGCAAAGGAGTATTTGTGTCATTTTCTGTCTGAAGGTAATTTCTCTCGTGGCAATTGCACTACAGTGCATGCAGTGTAGTCACTCCATCACACAGCCAAAGGGGGCCCTGAGGGATCTCTGCAAAGAGCTCTCCCCTTACTTTTCCCTTTCATTCCAGGGCTCCAGAAAAGGAAACGAAAACTATCTCACCGCTGTTAACATACGGTTTCTCAACAGGATGTAGCATAGAGGTGGGTGGTGGGTTTGCACTCCCAAAGGATGTCTTGATAATCAAAGTCAGAGAACAAACATCTATGCTAATGGGCTGCAAGGCTTTCTACAAAGTATTTAAGTCAGGTAAGAGCAGTCAAAAGGCTCTGTTCATACATTTCAGAATAAATTTCTGAGAAAACTAATTACAGGCTCAAGCTCTGCTCCCTTGTCCCTCCATGACACTTGACTTGTGGCATGCCAGAAAACACATTTCTGCTTCCCATTCTATTTACAATAAACCATAAAAAGCTGCAGATTTCATAAATACAGCTTTAGAGATTTTGAGGTCGTGGGGCCCTCAATTTAGCAAGCCCTTCTTGCAAAATGCAGACCACAGAAATCCAGCAGTTCTTAATACTGAGAGCATTGAACTAAATGTATCTTTTAGGAAGTTGTTTAATTTACTTAAATCAGAGATGGTACTCAACAAAAAAACAGAAAAGGATTTGTTTTCCTCTCAGCTAAAAAAGTTACACTATCTGGAAAGGAATTCCACTAAAATTCACTTCACCTCAGAGGGATTAACCCATGTTTACAACAGTAGAATGAGAGCAGAGCCTAGAAAGGAGCTCTCTGGGCAAGTTTTTATGTATCACAGTTAACTTTAATGTCTGTGTGACTAGCCTTAGTAGCAGATACAACTGGATTTTCCTTAACTGGGCATGGAAGAGACTGTAATCCATACCACTGTACTCTACGTTGGCATGAGGTACATTCATACACACCTGGTTACCATAGATCAGATGTTGCAAAGTGATTTAAATACACTGCTAGGTTCTTGTTCTTCATTTCCCTATTTGCATTGTTACCCAGCGTAGCAAAAAAGATTATCCTGTAATCTGTTCTTTTTTCAGAATAGATCTGGGTTTACCTATTGGTAATTACCTATTAACAATTTTTCTCCAAGATACTTTGGAAATAATTTCATGTTTTTATTTTTCCAATAAAAGGTTGTATTACAGAGAACGACCTACACAGATGTCTTACATTTTCTCTGCTATGTGTTTGAGGAAAGCTGCCAATGAAAAATGAAGGTGATATTCTGAGAGTAATATTCCATTCTGAGCATCGTAACTGGAGCTTGTATGGTGACACAGCTAGGTAAAGCACTCTCAGAACAAATGGATAAAATACAGGAACACTCTTATGGAAAATGGAAAATGTGAGTTTTATTTTTTTTTTTATAATAGCTAAGATAATATCTACCTGAAAGCAGGATTTCCAGGAAGAGGTCATTCTCCTAGATCATTAAAATCGAGCAGTGTCCTTAATTGAAATGATCTTAATTGCTGTGCTTGGGGTAGTAACTCTATAGATGGCAGAGACAGGACAAACTAGGGAATAACAAATATATTGATTTATGTCAACATACTTCTAGTCTGGTTTTTCCCAAAAAAAATAATATGCTACTAAATGCAGTTAGTAGGATAGAGTGACCCTTCCATTATGGCATCTGAGGGCATCACAGTGATTAATTTTGTCCTTAATGCCTTTGATGTTAACATAAATGAGTTGTTCAAGGTCATATAAAAGGTTGTGGTTAAACTGGGAAAAAAAGTAAGATTTTTTGGTGTCTCGACCTGTGCCTTATCTAATAAACCTTGGTAGTAAGAGGAGACAAGAAAAAAGCCGCTCAGAAGACAGTTGGTTACTTACAGATAGAGAAAGCCAAGAAAATGAAGAAAGGAATTTCTCCATATGAGATGCTTTTAAGGCCAGTCAACATGCATTTTACTGAGTTTTCCAGTATTCTCTGGTTTGGAAAACAAATAAATAAGCTTATAAAGAGTTTTACTTTTTATTATTTATTTATGAAAAGATCATAAGATCTTAATGAACATTGATGAACAGTTTTTCTCCACAGTTGTCCAGTTTTCTACCTATAACCTAATTTGAGAAGAACAGAAGGCATCTGACTGTAACATAAGCAGAAGTTGGAAACAATTTTAATAAATTTCTCTGAACAGATTAATTTTTCTGAGAATAAAGATTTATACTGCTTTTACTTTTGAATGTGACACAAACTCTTGGGCTATATTACTGTTAATTTGTCTCCTTTTTTACTTTTTTATGTTTTCCATAATTCCAATACCAGTGAAAAATACAAAATAGATCTTTCTTTTCCAAGAAAGCTTATAGAAAAATAATAAAGCTGGCTAATAAAGCCCAAAACTAATTCATCTAAACATAAAAAATTGTAGAAAAAAATGTTATCCTTTGTATGTATTTGCATTTTCATATTTTTGACAATACACCTTTAAAATTTTAGGTCCTTGAAGAACTTCCTAAAGATTTTTTTCCCCCTAGTTATTAAGATTTTAACCCAAGGGCTAATCAAAGAAAGTATTTCTTTGCTTTAATGGATTTTATATCAGCCACCAAATCTTCTTTTATTTCTAGATATTATAAAACTTAATTTCTAATAAATAGTTCTATATAATACATAGAATTGTGTAAGCAGGCATTGTCAAATTGATACGAAATGTGCTAAAAGCACATATAAACAGAAGGAAAAAAAGGTTTTCAGGAAAATGGTGATCTATGCTAATTACTACTTCCTAAGAGAAGATTTTTTCATGACAGCAGATTTTAGCGAAAGAGCGAATTATTCTCTCTTACCTGCAAATTTTGTTAAATTTGTTTTGAAGATAGAAAGCACATGTATCATTCAGCTAAAAACAAACTAGCTAGGAGGCAGCGCTAACTTAAAAGAAAGATGCAAATCTGGTAACAAAGGTTTTCTTCTGTAATCTACATGAGCACACCACAGTAGAACTGAGAAAGATGTAGTCATCTCACCATTGTCCCAGTAATATTAGAATCTTATTGGTTTGTTTCTTTCTGTTTATTGTTATATGTATTTCCAATGTATATGCCATGGTTCTGCTATCTTGTATTTAATAATGAACTTTATGTCTTTGAGTAAACTGGGATTTAAGGCTTGAACTGACTAATAATTCACCTTATTAAATGAATTATTTATCTAAAAATCCTAGGCAAGACAAACTGTATTTTGGATGTATTAAATAAATTTAATTAAATACTGAAACATAATATAGGCTATTACTAAGTACATTAAATAAAATGTAATCTATTAATTCTAAATCAATAGTAAGATCTGAGTAGGGTATTTGTGACCTTTGTGCCCGGAAAGATTACGGAGCAGATTCTCCTAAAGGCTCTGCTAAGGCACGTGGAAAACAAAGGGGTGATTGGTGACAGACAACACAGCTTCACCAAGGGCAAATCCTTCTGAACCAATTTAGTGGCCTTCTACACTGGGGTCACAGCATAGGTGCGCAAAAGAAGAACAACCAACATAATCTACCTGGACCTGTGCAAAGCCTTCAACACTGTCCCGCACGACATCCCGGTATCAAAATTGGAACAGTACATATTTGATGGGTGGACCACTCTTTGGGTAAGGAACTGGCTGGATGGTCGCACTCAAAGAGTGGTGATCAATGGCTCGATGTCCAGATGGAGACCTGTGATGAGTGGTGATCCCCAAGGGTCAGTACTCAGGTTGGTGCTGTTTAACATCTTTGCCGGCAACATGGACAGTGGCATTGAGTGCAACCTCAGTAAGTTTGCTGGTGACACCAAACTCTGTGGTGAGGTCGACTGGCTGGAGGGAAAGGATGCCATGCAGAGGGACCTTGACCGACTTAAGAAGTGGGCTTGTGCAAACTGCGTTAAGTTCAACCAGGCCAAGTGCGAGCTCCTGCAGCTGGGATGGGGCAATCCCAAGCACAATTACAGGCTGGGCAGAGAATGGATTGAGAACATCCCTGAGGAGAAGAACTTGGGGGTGATGATGCATGAGAAGCTCAACATGAGCCAGCAATGTGCGCTTGCAGCCCAGAAAGCCAACCTGTCCTGGGCTGCATCAAAAGAAGCATGGCCAGCAGGGCCAGGGAGGTGATTCTCTCCCTTTACTTGGCTCTCGTGAGACCCCACCTGGAGTACTGTGTCCAGTTCCAGAGTTCCCAACATAAGAAGGACATGGAGCTCATGGATAAAGTCCAGAGAAGGGCCACAAAGATGATCAGAGGGCTGGAGCACCTCTCCTACGAAGACGGGCTGTGAGAATTAGGGCTGTTCAGCCTGGAGAAAAGGAGGCTCCAGGGAGACCTCATAGCTGTCTTCCAGTGCCTGAAGGGGCCCTACAGGAAACGTGAGGAGAGACTTTTTACAAGGGCTTGTCATGAGAAGACAAGGGGTAATGGATCAAAACTGGAAGAGGGGAGATTTAGGTTAGACATTAGGAGGAAATTCTTTAGTGTGAGGGTGGTGAGACACTAGGTTGCCCAGGGAAGCTGTGGAAGCCCCATCCCTGGAAGTGTTCAAGACCAGGTTGGATGGGGCCCTGAGCAACCTGATCTTGTGCTAGGTGTCCCTGCCCATGCAGGAGGGGTTGAAACTATATGATCTTTAAGGTGCCTTCCAACTCAAACCATTCTATGATTTTATTATGATTCTATTACTTGTGGAATTACAAATTTTAATTCCGATTTGCATGTCAGTATTATCACTTGCTCTGTGAAGCTATGAGTTGTACAAGTGTATTATGAAGTGAGCTGGTTCCCATTTCAAAAAAGTTCAGGCTTGCAAAAAACGAAGTATTTACTCTGATGTCTTTTTCCTTCTGAAAAAGCTATGAAAAAATATTGTAAGAAAACTCTGTCCTAATTCATGGATTTGCTTTTTCTCTGCTCTCCAGCCAGAAGAATTCACATCAGTCAGAAAGGGTGAGTATAGTTTAGTTTAATTTTTTACAACACTTAGTAATTGCTCGACTTCTTGACTGCTTTAAACAAATATTGTCACTTGGATTGTCTGCTCTCCTCATCCATCTTTTCATCACCAGAAACAACTGAGACTAATTATGGAGTCAGACTTCTCTATTGTCTATCTCTGCTTTGACTCTAATTACTCAAATGAGACATTATTTAGACACATCACACAACAGTTTGCTACCTGTTAAAATGAAGAATAATATAGCATTTCTAAGCTTATCTTTTTTAAAGCTATTTAAAATCTGTTAAAAAACTGTAGGTAAGACCTTTGCACAATTTCTGTTCTGACATGTCACTTCAGGTGTCATAGGAGATTATTTTGGGCTGTTTCAGTAGTTTCTTTGAAAGCAGCATGTTGAGAGCTGACATGAGCCCCAAATATCAAACAATGAGCAGAACGTATGCTTGAGTTCACTACAATCATGTAAAAAATAGAAAGAAAGAAACAGAACACTGGAAATAGTATGTTTTCATATAAATATCAGATTTGCTGAGAATTTAATTCAGTTTCTCTAACTTTAATATTTTTATAGAAGTGGATTTTATTTCAGACTCAAAAAGAATGAGATTTACATGTTTTCCACATTGATTTATTTACTGTCAATACTTCATTGGCATCTCTGGCCTTCAAATAATCTCTATATACATTTCTGTTTTTACTTTTCCATATTTATATGTTCTTTCAGGAAATTTAATCTGTGTTCTGTGAGTGAGCCTTATTTCTTTAGTTTTACAAAAATTAAAATATTAATCATATCAGTAGTGGGAGTAGTGGTTTACAAGACAATATTTGGCCTGCAAAGCTTTTTTTTTTTGATCCAGATGACAGCTACATGCACCAGTGTTCCTGCAGTTGGAAAGAAAAGCAAAAAAAAATAGAGCATAGAAGAATACATAAATAACAGCCTAAATTCTAGTCAAGGCAAGCACAGGTTAAGCAGTTCATTTTTCATGCAGAGGTGGCTTTTTTCCTTCCTGATAAAAAACTGAAATAATTTACAGTTTTCTTCAATACTTCAAAATGTCATCAAATACCATGCATCACTACTTCAAGAAAATTTATTTATGAATGCAAATATAAATAACATTTTCAGTATAGCTGTTGAAAATAAATGAGATCTTGGGCTAAGATAACAACAGAAAAAAAAAAAATCACAGTAGTGTGCAGGAAGGTTTCAGGGCAGTAAGTTATTGTATCTGTTTGCTTCACTACAAATTTTTGAATTATTCCATTTTTCAACACTTTAATGATGTTCTCCTATGGAACTGCACTCCAGCAATATAAAATGTAATAAGGAAAAAACCACCACCACCACCACCAAAACCAAATAGTTAAGATCTCTAAAAATACTACAGGTCACAAACAAAACTATAGTACCTAATATGAAACAAAATTCATTCTAAGGATGAAAATCTTCTTACAATTATTCCAGATGTATGCTGCTAGAAATCCACTGGCCTTAACAGAGCAGCTACATCACAGAGAACAGAATCTGGCTGTCTCTGGATATATTTTCCTGCATGTTTTGTACAACAGAGCTGTACTTCCTTCTGTATTTGGGATTACTTCATAGTTTGGTCTCCATATGTCAACATAATTACCACAGAACTTTCATTTTTATCAGTGACTTTGGTCATTGGAATGACTCGGGTAATTAAATATCTTGCAAGGAAATGGCTTTCAAGATTCAAGAAAGACAGTGCAACATTTGTGCCATCATTTTAACATGGAAATTTTGATGTATCTATTTGGTGCAGTTTTACTTAAGCTAAATTAGAAAATTGCAAATGCTTTAATATCATGGAACATTTTTTACTTTTGATAATGTGTTTTGGGATTGTTACACTTAATTATTTTCTCTAGGATCTTAATGTTGAGGAAATAAACCTGTCAGATATCAAAAATAAGATTGGGTATTGAAAGATCCATCCTGGAGAAAACAGAATATATGAGTGTGTATGTGTTTCTTGGTGATAGAGATTGCTTCAGTTATGCAGGAATTAATGAACAACACTGGCAGGATGCTTAGTAATCTTGGAAGTCAGCACATCTTTTACTGTTCTGTTCAGGCTTTTCTGCCAGAGAGCGATTTCCTCTAACAATTCAGTTTGGTATTATTTCATGCTACTTAAATCACTTTCATGAACTAATGATTCTGTACAAAAATAAAGTCTTGCAATAGTAAAGGTACCTCCAGCAAAAATCCCTTTCCTATGTCTAGGAAAACTGAAAGACAAGATAGAAGGTTTTATCAATAAGGGCTATAGATGATCATATGACTATTTTTGCTGTATATCTTTGATGGTCACCTGAATATATATTTTTATGATCACATACTAAAGTTGTGTGTAAATGGGCTGTGGAAATTGTAAGTAACAACCTTTTAAACAGGGAGTAGTAGCATGTGTGTCCCAAAATAACAAGCACACCACATTATTATTATAGTTTTGTCTTTCCTCCTATCCATTATCTGTCTTTCCCACCCTCTTAAAGACTGCTCACAGTCAAGTTATCTTACATGCTAATTTAAAAGTTCTCTGTGTTGCAATGTATATGTTCAAGCAACTCCCCCACGGTGAAGTGGAGGCCAGAGTGAACAAGCATGGTTTTCCAGGAAAGCACTTCAAGGATACCCAAAGACATATTTCCAGTGCCATCTGTTGCAAATTGGGAGCAATACAATGGCAAAGTAAGGCAATTCATAAGCCTTTTTGAGTGCAGTAGAGTAGAAGATCGTAAGAAAATATGGTGCTATGAATCTTCTGACAAAAGGTAATTGATGTGCTGACCTGCCTACAGTAACCTACATCTGCTCAATCTCATTTACTCTGCTCTGGGCCAGTGTTACAGCTCTTACCACAGCTGTAATTATAAGAACTGACACTACAATATCTAAACCATGTAGAAAATACACATTGGTACTGTTTACCTTGGTCTCACTTGAAAATACACATCTACATCAACCATAGTAAAATTTCATGTGTCACTATGCAAAGGGAAGTAATGCCTATTGCTTTCCCTGCAGCAGTAACTGCTTCAAAGTCACACTCTGACTCGACAATGGTGGGGTTGAAAGTCCTCATCTACTTCATTGATAATATGAAAGACACAGAGGGCACTTGCATACATATAAACTGACAAACACGGCACTGAAAAGAAGGATTTCTTCTTTATTTTCCTGAAATATTTTTCCATATATCTTGAGATCCATCTGCCTGTTAGGCAGCATGTACCCCCTGTAATGCAAGATTCCCTTTCCCTGCTCCTCTTTGGAGTATAAAGCATAGTGCAATGGTAGTATTTCAATTCAGATTCACATGGAATAATCCTAAAAGTTGCTAGGAAATGTTGTTCTTAGAGGAATTAATTAGCAATTTAAACTTTTTAAACAAATTACCGAGCAGGACCAAAGACATTGTTTCAAAAGGATGCAAATAAAATGAGATCATTGGTGTTGTTTCAAGGATCTCCCTCAGGTTTTTGTCTAATGTTATATTAGTGTTGTGACTTGGATACAAAAGAAATAGAAGACATGTTTCTTTTATGAAAACAAGCAAATTGCCATCTTCAGCCTTCACAAGTTTTACTTTAATTTTAATTATATTTACATTGTTCATGATAAGTACAAACACTTTTACATAGTGTAAGATCAAAGTTTCCTCTGAACATGACAGATTCTGTTTGTGTAGGATCAGACCAAAAAGTTGGACATTTCCATCACTCCAGCAATGTCAGATATTGTCCCTGTTTCACCAGAGTTTACAATGATACTATAGACAACTTTGTCAGACAACTTGCACAGAACAACCCAATCATCTTTTAAAATCTCATACTTTTTTTACTATCAATAAGGCATTATTGAGACATTTTAAAGATTTTAACTAAAAATTTCAGGTAATTAGGTTTCTCAGAGAGCTAAGGAAACCTTCGAATTTAGTATGTTATTCTCTAAGACTTCAGGGACAGGCATTCTCATATGAGGCATATGAGGAAACGAAAGAATACACTAGAACTGTCAAACTGTTCACTAAACAGAGGAAAGAATTCGAAACATTTTATTACCACTGTTAGCAAAAGGATCAACGCAAGGACCTGTGAATATCTTGCAGCTATTACTGAAACAAAGACTAAGGTGTTTAGTTTAGCTCTTAAAGTGGTGACGAGCACACTTTGAAGGACAATAATTAAAAATTATTTTCCTTCAGCTTTTCATTTTCTCTATTCCAATCTGCAAAATACCTAAGACCCCTGTTCTTCACAGGGGAACTATTTCTCATATGTATCAAAATACACAAATTGTTTCGGTTAAGAAAGAGAGGAGGGACATTTAGAGGGAAAGTACCACATGACAATGGAAAATATGCCACATTTGAAATAAGTCGCACTGCATTATCAAAAAAATGACCATTGAGACCTCAGGCAAAGAACTAGTAAATACACAATATGTATATGAAACTAATTAAAAAAGGAGGTCAGAGAAGTGATCAAATGTAAATTTTCTTGGAAGGAAAACTGCTGCTGAGATACAAAGGCCCTTCTAGAAATGGGAACATTTTTTAAATTTAGTTGTTACGGTTTTGATCTTTCCCTTCCCTAACTTCAGTGCAGTGTGTTCTTTCAAGATAGAAAGGGAAGGCAAAGCCCAGCCCAGTGGTCTCATATTAGACAGCTCACCACCCTACAAGCATGCCATGCTGGATGCCTCTATTGCTCTTTTCCAGGAGCTGGCAGCAGAAGCCGGCGCAGCGCAGGCTAACGTGCTCACCCAAACAAAGGGAGCACACACAGTGTGCATCACTGTCCAGTGACCCTCAGTTGGACCATCCTTTATGGATGAGAGGGGACTTCCTTGCCTGGAAGGCTGTTGTGAAACAGACCTTTGTGGAAAGCCATGAGAACACTGAGTCAAGCGCTGCCTTAGGGATTTGCACCACCGACAAACACAGACAGACAGTGTCTCACACAGCCTTTCCAATTATTTTCCTTCTCCAAATATTATTGCCTCTGTCTTGCCTCCTCTCTTCTTTCCCTGCTCCCCAGCTCTCCAGATGCAAGCATTAATCTCCTGCTGAAATAGTGACACCTCCTGTTTACACCTCGAGCTGGCCAGATTAGATAGGTAGTAGGACATCAGCAGATGAGTCAGGCTGGGAAGTCTTAAAAAGAAAACTCATCAGAAGACTGGTAAACCATTACAGTATGGCTGTGTGTGCTGCACAGATGACATGCTGGGACACCTTCAGCACTAGAGTTTCTGCCTACTCATCCGTAAAGGATGAAAAACAGCAATTACCTCTCTCATGAGATATTAATTACATGAAATGTTACCAGAAACTCACAGTAAGGCCATCCACATGAAGAAGATAATAGAGATGGGTTCTTTGAAATAAATTGTGCAGCAGCTGCCTAGAGAATAAATGTTGAGACTGGGCTGGACCCTCAGTCTGCTCAATGTGTGCAGTGCTTTCTCTCTGCTGCAGCAGGCACAAACCCCTCATGTTCAAGGCTGCCCTCAGGGGCTGGGACACCAGCCTTAGGTATGCATCTGGAAGTGGAAGCTGCTGACTTGTTGATAAAGCAGGTGGGTGGCACAGCTTTGCACCAGCATCAGAACCCTACAGAGCAGAAATCACCAGTGAATCCAGGTGTGGAGAGAAGATGAATCATGACCCACTGCTACCCTGGAGGGAGGTTTAAAAGCAGTGTCCTCAGGCTTCCTTTCTCCAGTCAGTAGACAATGGCACCTCTCAATGCAGGTAGCTTTAGCTGGGTACCAGAAATACACAAGCTGAGAATATTCTTTGCTCACAAAACCGGACTTGAGAACAGGTCAATACCTCAGGAAATTCCCTTCTGACTGCAGCTAGTACAGTTTATCTGCATACTCTAATCTGCACATATACTATATGGATAGCAGTGCCCTGTGGACCCTAATATTTTTAGGTGTCAGAGCAGTCAGAGAGCACAGAAGGAGGGAGAGAGCATTGTGCAGGCAAACAGCAGAACAACTTCTCCACAAATGGAAAAGGGGAGAAGAGAAGACAGAGAAAACCTTGAGGAGTCACATGATTTCATGGAAAGCATGTGTCAAAGCCATCGGACTTCTGATTTGGAGCTGTGTACAAACTGTGCACACTGACCCTATTTAAATACATGACATTTTTACTACTACCCTCAGTGTCTTTCCTATTGTTTTACAATGAGTTCTTTTTTTCCTGTCTTTAATTAAACTGTAAGCTGCTTTAGGGCACCACCATGACTACTCCTATTTATACAATGTTTGGCACACAGATTTTGAGGCATTGCCAAATGTGGAGAGAAAAAACCCACGAGACAACAAACTATTGTAAAGTGAGTTCTAACTTGAAGTCTATTCTTCTAGACCATATAAACTTGGGGTATTCTGCTCTGGACTCTGGAAAAGTAAAAGCAGAGAAGCTAGTGGAAAAACAATCAATGGAGAGAAAATATAACAACGTGTACACATGCCCAGGAAAACAGAAATATAAGCAGGCAAGAACAGTCACATTAGAGAGCCCAGCCTTGGATCAGTAAGGCAGTACAATGTATGAAGGTGTCTTATAAAAGAAAGCCAAGTAATTACTATGCCTCAGAATAAAACAAAAATAAACAGTTCTTACGATTCTGTTCCCCTGAATTCTGGAAGGGAGCAGGTTGTTCTAGAGTTTAAGAAGCAATCCCTGCCCTTCAGAGAGTTTTGAATCTTCAGGTTGCGTATGGGACCTAGATCACATACAGACCTTGACTACCTGGAGAAGACCCACATCTGAAATGGGCATAAAAAAACACAGATGAGATTAGGATCAACACAGATGAGATTAGGATCAACACATATAATTTCCTATGTTGTTGCTAGGTGTTTTCCTCCATAATATCATTCCACAGTCTGCCTTCAAATAGTGCTAATAGAAGGTATCCTGTAGCACAAAAATAGTCTTCCAGATATTTTTCCTTGACACATTTTATTGAACTGTTTGAATTTTATTGAACTATATGAATTTCTGTCATGGTGAAACAGACAAAAAAACCCCTTTTTACCTAGCTGAGCAGTCACTGCAGACATGGGTCTAATTTACTCCTTCACACTCATGTAAATTCTTATCACCCTGATGATTTTCTTTATCTTTGGTTATACAAATCTTGGTTCGACTCCAGACCCATCCATATTGTTTTCTGTGGATCTGACCTCTTCACAGTCAGTATTTTTATCTTTTTGTTGCTCTTGTATGAAGATACCTGAAAAAAAATTGGCCACATCAGTAACTTCATATGAAAGACCAAAAGATGAAATAATACCTCTTGCTTGGGGGTGAAAGTTCCCAATTAGGGCCCGACTAGGCCATTGACACTGAATGATGAAGATATTATGCAATATTCCTTTCCCTAAAATTAAGACCTTTCAGCTAAAGAAAGATAACACCTTAGAAAAAGATACATCAAAGACAAAAGGCAAATAAAGAACACCTTAAAACTCAACATCTGCAAGTCTCAACACAGGCAACTGTATGTGAACATTTTATACATGTTAACTTCTTTTATTTGTTTTGGAATATGTTACTACCTTTTCTGCAGTAGTGACCTCATCACTTAGCCTTAGCAACTGCTGCTGCACTGACCGATGAACAGCACAGAGGCTGCGGCATGAATCTAAGCATTTGACTAGGAGAGTAAAGATGACTGCTCCAGTAAAGCTTTTTCCTGGACCAGGAATGGATAGTTATGGCAAACAGATGGAAAGAATCAAATCCAAAACACAGTGTGTGACCTATCTCAGATAGAGTCTCCTTGCATTTTGTTTCGGCAAAGCTCAAGTATCGCTGATGCCAACAGAATGTTCCTGAGCTGCGGATCTTGTCATCAGGCTTGAAGCTGTGGTCTTCCCCCTATCACGACTTAATGGACAACGTAGTCCAGCAGTAAACATTGACTTACAGAGAAACTTATGCAAAAAGTAACATGACAGAAAAACAAAACAAGACTATTATTTCGAAGTCAAGGGAACCCATTTTTGCCTTCCAGCTATGTGACAGACTTGGTTTCACATTGGCCAGACCAGACAGCTGTTTCAAGGCTCTTAAAATCCACAGATGGGAAAGAAGATGAACTCTGAATAGGGCTGTGCCCTGTTGTTCATCTTCCTAAATCAAAGGGTGGGACTAGTAATCTATTTCTCTGACAAGAGCATGACAACATCCCAAGTGAAAAATGGAAGAACTCAGAGCCCTACACAGACTTTCCAACAGAGGTATGGGTCAGAAATGCAGGAATCAAAACTATCAGCACAGCAGCTGGTATCTGAAGGACGCAGTCCAGCATTTGTGAGAAGTCTTTAGTTATTTAATACCTTTTCTCTAGAAAAGGAATCATCATTCTTTAACGACCTGGTAAAAATGAAAAATAAAAACTGGGAAAGAAAACAGTAGGAAAAAAAAGAAGGATAAAACAGCAAAATCTCAAACTGAAGTCATCCTGTGTGGCCTGTCTTCTTTTGTGTGAGTCAGGAAGAGAAACCACCACACAGAAAAATGTCATTGATATTAATAGTCACGAGGAGAGTAACACAAAACAGTCACAGTGAAGACATCTGAAATTTACAGTCTTTGAGTGCGCCAGAAACTACTGCCCTTTTCATTCTGCCATCTCCACTCCTCATGAAAATATCCCCCAACCTGTTTCAGCAAAAAAAAAACTGGGTTGCCTTGAACAGCCTGAGAAGAAGCTCTTTGCCAGCCCACTCCATTTTGAATGAAATGGCTTGGGGCACGATTGCACTAACAGCCTTGTCAGTGGCCCAGAAAGGACTGCAGTCATTAAGGAGGAGGAGAAGTGATAACAAGCAGCTCGAGAAGGAAACTTCTTCAGCACGGATGCGTACTGACTCACACCACATGTGATTGCAACCAGAACCAACAGCTTTTTCCTTTCCAATCCCCTATTCCTGCACAGCTATTTTGCTCTTCTTTTTGGCTCTTCCTACCTGTGTCGGGCCTGAATGTTTGTCTGCCTTGGACATACAGCAGGGGGGTGAAGATTTTTTTTTTTCCTTGGCTCTGAAAGCAGTACTCATTTCAAAATATATAAAATCTTGTCTGTTTGTGGTATTTACAGCTTTCAGTCATCTCAAGCCAGAGCCCCCTCCTAGCCCAGAGGGTTGTGGCTGGAGTTGCAGTCTCTGGCTTAGTTCTGGTTTTGCCCAGTGTTTGTCTGACGTAAAATGTATTTGCAGACACCAAAATAGTAAGCAAACCCTCCATCTCCTCACATGCTACTATACTAGAACACCTGCCCTGAATATAAGTGTGTCTCTGGCTGCCAAGGAGGGCTGTACCAGGTATAACCCCCCCCCAGAGGCTGGCTGGAGATTATCTCAGGAGATGCCTCTTCTGGGTTCAAAGCCCTCCCCAATGCTAGAGGGGGTGAGGGCCACCAAACCCTCATACCTTCTGCTGCAACAAGCAGTGGGTGAACTGGAACTAACGTGGGGAGCTACTTAAGGTGCCTCTTTCTGAATCACCAAAGAGCTTTGTCTGGCTTTCTCCTGCTTCTTTATTCAGGGTGCTTCTGAGCTTGCAGAGAAGCCTTAGGTTAGGCACTGGTTGGTTTCTATTTATGTTAGATGATCCTTTTGGACTTCTGTCTGGTCCAGGTCCTTTCAGAAGTAGAGTGGTGCTTGAAAATAGGGTGGTCTCAGTCATTTGCAGAAACTTGGAAATTAAGGTCCTCCCAAATCCTCCTTTAGTCACTGTAAAGTGCCATAAGTCTTTCTGTGCCGGGGTCTGTTTCTGCCTATGCCCTTTTATACAGCAAGAACAATGGGATTAAGATGCGGGGGAAGGTTTGCAGGGACTACTGTAATACAAAGAACACATTAGTATGATATGCATCTTGGAGTGTGAAAACCATAGTATAGAATCTTAACAGCTGCATTCCTTTGCTGTCCTGGCAAATAAACTCAACTGCAAACACAGAAAGTGGATGTGTGTGCACCTGAAGCAAAATAATCTCTCAGCCCCAGAGACGTCTAGTGGAAACTGCTGTGCAGTGTGTGCCAAGTTGTCATCCTGAGTGATTGTGGTGAGCTGCCTTTCCCACATACCTCCCTCGGGCAACAAAAGAGTCGGGTGCCAGGATTTTTGCTAGCTTGGCATTACACAAAAGGCCCGTGGGGTGGGTACGATGGAATTTAGGCTGGGCAGGGAGGCAGGACGCAGCAGCATGAGTCTCCAGCAAACAATAGCAACAGCAGGATCAAAACAGCAGGCAGAAAATATATACACAATTACCAAAACAAAATATCTGGAGCTACAAGGGCATTACATCCTCAGCCATGTCCCCAAGCAGGATCCCACTGTTGTTAACGTAACCACTACTGAATCTGGCATGTATTTCACATGGTGCAATGCATATTATCCAAAAAGGAAGGTGAAAAGCAGAGGGATTAACCTAAGACAATAAATTCCAGTCCATTCCTCCAGGTTAACAGGGCATTAAACCAGCCTATGTCCAGACTTTTTCACGTAACAGAGGCACAAACATTGACACACAGAATCAACAGGACAGAAATTCAGGACAGTTGACAGCAAGAGAGGCTGGTACAGAAGAAATCAGAGAAATATACACAATCACATTTGAATTGTAAGTCCCCAAATGAGAAAAAAGTTGTCTTATTTGTATGGAAACCTGCCAACTTAATCCTACCTTTTAGAGGGCAGGAGAAGGAGGGGATTAAAATGGCTCTCTGTCTTGATTGAATAGGATATAAACATAAGGGGTTGTTGGAAAATAACTAATTTGTTTTGCAAAATTTCAGGAAGAAAAAAATTATATTAAAAAATTTTAACTAAAAATATGAATCCCTCCATTTCTCAGTGTTCATGAGGGAAAACTTTTCCAGTTTTAAAGCTTCTGAATACCACCTGCTTTGTTTGAGGTCTGAATTTTACCCCACCTTTTGATGTTGGCATTGAGGAGAGAGTGAGAGAGAAGGATCAAAATGAAAATACAGGACATTTAGTTTTTACAAATTGGTGAATAATTTTATGAGAAAAGAACTGAAGACAGAGTGTAGACTGTGCTGGAGAGGAAAGCCCTGACCTGTACTGTTGAACATATCTCAAGTAGTGAATTAGGAGCATCTTCATGTTGTTATTAGAATTTTTTTAAAACTATTTTACAAATGTTAGCACAGCTAGGTAGTGGAATGTAGAACTTACTGTGTCCTTGGCGATTTAAACTGGCATTGAACATGACAACCCAAGATGACAAAAAAAAGAAGCAAGAAAATCTGTCTCATTTTTGTAACTAGCCAGAATATTTTGCTAAAATCCTTTCTTTAGCACGATTCTTTGGCCCAGGGTTTTGTGCTGCATACAGAAACAGAAGGTTTTATGCAGTTGATAATTTTCCATATCTGGCATAGCTTTTAGAGTTGGACCTCTCCTTGTTATCTTCTTAGGCCATTTTATTGTGGTACATCTGCTACTGAAGAAAATAGCTAAAAACTGAACCTGAATAGAGTCTGTCCATATTGTATAGGTGACCAATAATAAATTCTCAAATACTAAATGGAAGCCTGAATAGAGTATTGAATTATACTTAATTTTGGGGAGGTCTTGCAAATAAAAAGGCTTTCAGTGTATATGAGAAATAACACATGCAGCTGCTTAAAAACATTTCCCACTCCTCACAGTAGAGCAGTTCAGGTCTGCCAGCATGGTACTTCCCACCTTGACAAGTGATAGACATAGCATAGCTTTCAGTTGACTCACAGAAAAAAACTGTCAAGATGAAGGACAGAATGTGCTATACATTTCAGGAACAGCTGCCTGGTTTGATTTTGGTTTTAGGTAGCAAGATAGGAGATTTCAAAACCTGTTCATGTCACTGTTAAGAAAGAATTCCTGGATGGAAAAGGAAAGCGAGCTTTACAATCTTTTTGCAAATCCCACCTTTATGATTCCTACATGTTAGTCTCATTATAATTGTAGAGACCAAGACCAAGACCCGTAAACAAAGCAGCCATGACATGTAGCCCTCTACAACTACCTGAAAGGAGGTTGTAGGGAGGTGGGTGTTGGCCTCTTCTCCCAAGTGAATAATGACAGGACCAGAGGAAATGGTCTGAATCTGTGGCTTGGGAGGTTTATATTGGTCATTAGGAAGAATTTCTTTACTGAAAGAGTGGTCAGGTGCTGGAAAAGCCTGCCTAGGGAGGTGGTGGAGTCACCGTCCTTGGAGGTATTCAAGAAACGTGTCGATGTGGAACTTCGGGGCATGCTCTAGTGGCCAAGATTGTAGGGGTTTTTTTTGTGGGTGTTATTTGGTGGAGTGTGTGTGATTTTTGTGTTTGTTTGAGGTTTTGTTAGGGGCGGGGGGGGGGCGTTGGGTGGTGTGCTGCGTGGTGTGAGGGTTTTTGTGGGGGTTTTTTTGTCAGGTTTTTTTTTTTGTTTGTTTGGTTTTGGTTTTTTAGGGCTTTTTTTGGGATGATGGCTGGACTCAGTGATCTCAGAGGTCATTCCAACCATGACTATTCTGTAATTCTGGGATTCAGTGTTTCTGTGACTTTCCACAATTCTACCTGGCTTGCAAAGAGATAAAATACCTGTGTATGAAACAATGCAGAACATCTGGACATTAGTCAGATGGTGAAATCAGGTTTGGCTTACAGAAGGGCCAACAAAAGTCAGTGCATCAGTGTTTGTTCACTTGTATTTGAATGTTTGGCCCCAATGTGAAACTATCTTTCAGTAGGGTCTGGTACAAAAGCGAACAGATTTAGCAGCAGCTTTGTGCAGTGCTCTGTTACTGAGACATGACAGCCTGCCAACAATACTCTTTTCTATAAACTTAGCAGGCACAATAGCAGAGTAAAAAATGCTGTAAAAACAAATACACAATTCCTTAGGGCCTACCTGGGACTTACTTCCTAAAATGGCCTACAAGGTTCATCTTGTCAAATATCTTTTCAAATGCTTTAGTGCCTGATGACAAAAAAGGGAATCTCGGTCTGTCTTGTCAGGGTTTTGATTTGGTTTTGCTATAGAAGATTAAAAAAACACCCCAAAAAACAAAACAAAACAAAAACAACAAACAAACAAAAAACCCCAAACCAACCAAACAAAAAAAACACACACAAAAAAAAACCAACATAAAAAAAAAAACTAAAAAATTTTTTTAACAGTTTCTGTGATATTCCAGATGTCAGTAATTAATTCTTCAAAATCTGCTGAAACATTAAAACCTCTTTCAGATTGAATGTTTGGGTCAGCACTAAACTTGTTTCTACAGTCTCGAACAGCAAGTGAAAAAATCTCTTACTCAGATCTGATCTGCCGTGTGACTCATCTAATCTTGACATTTTCCCAGCAGCTGGAAGGAAAAGCAAAGTAAAGGCTCATTCTTCAAGAGAGAAACTCAGCACATCATTTTGGGCAGGCAGATGGCCGGTTCTTTCTAATGATTTTTGTGCTGATGCTGTCCTGAGGTTTACGAGTGCAGAAGCAGTGCGAGGGGTGGGTGGGAGAGAGGGAGAGGAGCTGTTCCCGGTTACAGAGTAAACGGAGGATAAGCAGAGGCTTGACCACTTTGCCTCTCAGCTGGAGCCAGGCTGATTGCTGAAACCATTAGAGTAGCAGCCCTGGCAGTCGGCAGTTCTTCAGCCTCCAGGCCTCCATAAAACAGGAGCTCCTTTTTTCCACAGGAAGAAAAGGCCAGTGTCTCTCAAGCAAGCGCTTTACCACATGGTCCTTTTGGTGGAGAGAGAAAGCCTGACGCTGTACCTCAGAAAGGGGGTGGGGAAGAAGAAAAGAAAACCCTGCTCTTCTCCAGTGCTCATGTACAGCCTTCTGATTTGTAGGGAAGAAAACACAGGCAATACAAGTGAATGAGACAAATATTTATATTTGCTGTATAGTTGCTTTTCTAAGTTTGTCACTGCTTTACTGCAGAGCCACAACACCAAACCAGTTTAAGGACTCCTCAGTATTACAATGGTACCTTTTCCATCCCCCAAGCTCAAGACATTTAATATGGAAAAGGTACCTTCAGAACAAGAGTGGTATGTATGTCCCCACCCTGCAGCCCCCACCACAGCCTCTGGACTTCCCTGAAATATGTTCGTTAACATGAGTTAGGAAAAGCTGGGATAGTCAATCTAAAGATAGAAACAAACACTGCCATGATTTCTCAAGATTCATTTGTGAGCATGCTGTGTCTCTAACTCTAGCAGATCAACTTTTGCTGTAGGAAACTTTACTGAGAACATGCAGATATGACAAGATATCCGAACAGATGATTTATTATTATGTACTGCCATCACCCAATGATTACAGCGTTTATTTACACAGTTGGATTTGTGTGATAACAATGTTCAAAACTGGGATCACAACTAATGTGGTCTATCCAATTTCTTTTTTTTAAATATGCCACAAGTGTAACTGGTAGTCTCAACTTAAAAAAAGGACACAGGATCTGTGTTTATCAGCAGCTATTTGTCTCAGAATAACTCTAAAGAACTAGAAACCTTTTCCTCTATTTTCAACCTTTTAATGTCTTAAAAATTATTTATTCTTTGATACCTTAACTTCTCCATCTACAACGTGCTCTCATTCTAACAGAAGTGTTTTGATGTTGCTATGATTCCCAACTGTAATTCAGCTGACATAACTGGAAATAATGATATTGTAGCAGCAAAACACTTGAGCATTAAGTGTCTGCCATGATTTCTGTCTCCTCGCACCCCTCAGTGCTGCAAACTCTGCATATGAAATCTTTAATATTTTCTCACTCATTCCATAAAACTACTTGTTTTTTTCTTCTATCTAGACCAACCCCTTCCTACATGCTCACAAGCTGACTCAATCAACTTTAAACATGTAATCTGGAACCTGTGGCACTAAAGCACATGCCACTGCTTGATTTAAATGTTTAGCTCCTTTACGTTAAAGAAGGAGAAGACTTGTACCTCAATAAATGATCACGTCTCAGATAGACCATAAAGAAAATTAGGCAGATCTGAGCTTGAGGTCTGCCTCTGAATGTTTTGTTTTCTTCTCTCATGATGTGACAGAGCTGATGTCAGATAAAGAAGTCTACAAACACCTTTTCTGGGGCCATGACATGATGAGCTGATGAGATTTATTGGAAGCTTAGACCTTGGCTGCTATTTCCAACATTCACAGCACCAAATTACAACTTCCCTAATTAGGCAACATGGTCATACAGAATTTGTATCAGAAAATGCTCCCACCAACAGTGTAGCTGTAGCTGAGGAACCAACTTTCCCACTGTTTATTTATGGGTTTAATTACCAACAGTATTTACCTCCTTTTTGGCAGGTCAGTTCTTATATCCCAAGGTACTTTGAAAAACCCGGTTTTCCTACCTGTAATGAAGACATGACAAGGGCAAGTGATTTCTTAAACCTCTCTCACAGGGTTTATAGTAGAACTGGGAACCTGCTTTGGGTCTTCCAAATGAATGGTGAGTTCTTTCACTGCTAGTCTGAACTCGTACTGTATTTAACCAGCTCAATCACACAAGGTCTGGCTCTCTGCTGCAGACACAGCTTAAAATATACACCAAAAGAAGTGATAGGGTTGAAATGGAGTTTGCAAAAGAATTATCTAGAAGAAATATTTTGATATTCAGATTTTCCTTCACGCTCTTCAAAGAACAGTGTTCAGTAATTTTGCAGTGGAGCCAGACAGCGATTCAAGTTGAAGCAGCCAAAGCAGAGACATTTGGAGCACAATGTTTTCATCAGCATTTTGTACAGGTTTTGTTAGATGTTATCTCTCTCATGCTGGTTGATTTCTTACTCTAACCCTTCCTACATGTCTCTCAATTTTTTCACTCCCGCTCTCCCCAGAAAAGACTCTAAAATAAAATTACCGCTATTGTTATGCTTGCATGTAATATTTCTTCTCCTTGTTTTCTATTGCATCTATTTAAAATCATAATCTATTTAAGACAGGCTGTCTGTTTTTCTGTGTTTGTAAATTATGTGACATATGATACTCAGCTGAAGACAAGCCCTCAGGCACTAACAGATGAACTTTGGCACTTCTTGATGAAGTGATTAATGCATCTGTCTCACATTTCTGCCAGAGGTCACTGTCATCCTGGAGCAAAGGGAGATATGGGCTTGCTGTTCAGCCATTTCACTTCACTGCTCAGGGTATTAACAGCTTGCAACTGTCTATTTAAGTTTCTGCGCCAGGTTGGGAATTGCAACAATTGAAGAAAAACAATCAAACCGTTCATCCACCTATATATTGCAAATTATTTTCCTCAACTGCATATCCCAATTCTTCAGAATCAAAACATTATTTCAGTATGAGCATGTTTAGCACTTCAGAAGAAGAATTTACACAGAATAAATTGTACAGCTCCTTAATAAACAGATTCCATCCTTTTGCTGACCAGTTTAAAGGAAAGTGCTTTAGGAATAGTTGAAATTTCCCTACAGCTGCAAGAGTGCTTGTGTTGTATCCATGGTTCTACAATCTCAAAGACCAGAATAATTTAGTAAATCACAAATGTTCAGAGGGATTTGTTCAGTGGCCTGAAGCACTATTAGGCAAGCTCAAGTCCTGTTGAGTTTGAAAGCTGGATTTCTAGTTGTCCCAATGTTGCGAGCACCTCTGACTCCAAAATATAACAAATATAACTTTTCACTTGTACTGAATAAGTAGGTAATATCACCATTATTTACATTCTCACAAGGTTTAACAGCCAAATTTTTCACAGTATATTGGAAATAGGACTTGGGACACTTTTAGTGGCTTCCTGGTCTCCATCCCCTGGCTGCCACAGGCATCACCCCAGCCCCTGTGCTAGTCTGTTGGGTATGCCACCTGGTCACACACTCATACTGTTCCAGGGACCAAGCAAGAGAAAGGCAGCCCTGCCTACCACTGTCCTCTTTTGCAGGTAGTTTCTAAAGTTTCTGTCTCTGCATCCTCCATGCTAAACTGCACAGTCCAAGGAGAGACGGTGTTATTTGCCATGTGAACAAAAAGGCAACCTAGAGCATAAGTGGGAGGGAAGGGTCATGCCCACATATCCAGCATGCTTCCCTGAGCAAGGGCTGTAGCATTGCTGCAGGCTGGAGCATGGAGAGAAACCTGGAGAGGATTTTGGACCACGAAAGCCCATTTTAAAAAAAGGAAGTGAGGGACAGAAAAAGAGATGGTTTGGGACCCAAGTAGCCCATAAAGAGGAATAACATCCTCATTTCTTGTTTCCTTAATTCCCAAAGGCATGTTAGCCAGGCATTGCTGCACTGGGCATAGATGAGGTAAAAGGAAATTAGTAGGGAAGTCCTGTGGCAGCAATAAGCAAAGACAAGGAGCTGGGGAAAAAAAACCCCACCAACATGTTTCTGATCTTCAAACTTTTTTCTTTCTACAGCACTGATTTATGTCCTTCCTGTTGGGTTTACCAAGAATTATCCTTCCCCTCCTACCTCCCTTCCCCCCTGCCCTTAAAAGGTAACAACCTCATCAGCCTCTAATCAGTGATGAGGGTGACCCAAACTCAAACTATGCATTTGTGTCCTACTAGGCCACTTTTATCCCTCAGCAGTATTTACTGTATGCACTGCCCAATTTACCTCTCAGTTCAAGTCTACACACAGCTCTTCCTTTTAATTAGGAAAGTAGTTAAAGATATCTAGTAGTTATCTCAAGGATCCTTTCTTGTCAACAGTGGGGTTGACTTCCCACTGCCCCACACACCACTAAAGATTAATTCCATCTTTTTAGATGGCTCAGCCATGCTTCCGCTCGCCTTGGCTCATCTTCTCAGTGGGACTACTTGTCTTGCCAGGGAAATTCCAGCTTCAGCTGCTGAAGCAGGTGCCTGTTTCCCAACAAGGCACGAAGCTCAGGCTTGTTGATCTCACTTGAAATAAGGGTAGGCATTATGCCTAGGATTTCACAGGTTAAACACTTGCCTGGCTGTGCAGAGTGTCTCTTTTCAATTGTTTTGGTTTACCAAGAATTATCCTTCCCCTCCTACCTCCCTTCCCCCTGCCCTTAACAAGTAACAACCTCATCAGCCTCTAATCAGTGATGAGGGTGACCCAAACTCAAACTATGCATTTGTGTCCTACTAGGCCACTTTTATCCCTCAGCAGTATTTACTGTATGCACTGCCCAATTTACCTCTCAGTTCAAGTTTACACACAGCTCTAGGTCTGCATCTTGTGCAGTCCTCCTCTCTCCCTGAAGCCAGAAGGGGTTTATAATTTTCAGTGAGTAGCTGTGGTTAGGTCTAGCCTAGGGACTATGAGCTGAACAGTCCTGGATTTTGCTGTTGAAAAGAACTGATACAGAACATCTGTCTTAAGCACTTTTTCACTTCTGTTTTTGTTCTTTTTCAGGCTAGCCTTTCATAAATTTTTCCCTCTGTAAATGTGTAAAGACATGGATCAATACACGTGTTTCCAAGATTATTTAAGAACCTGTTTTATTACTGAAAATATGGAAGGATAGACCTAACTATTCCATATTTTAAATTTGTTTTGGAAAGAGAGGATTCATTTAATCAACCTAAAACTTACTGCTTGTTAACCTTTCTCTCTCAGCATTTCCCAATCCACATTCCTCTGAAAGTAGAAAGGTAATGATATGCTTGATATGCTTGAAGTTTACCTGGCAAGGAAGGAACTCTTGGACTGAAATGTGTGTTCAGAGATGAGGTGGGAAATGAACAGTGCCGTCTATTACGAAATTTACAATTTTTACTACAGGACAGCTAGGCTGCATTATTTCAAAATATTGGCTGAACACTATTTGCTGATCGTTCTTGGATACAGCAAAATATACGTCATGCTTCGGAGTTGCTTTTTATTTACTTTACATCAGTGAAATCTTCTTCCTCAATAAAAGAGTGTAGAAAAGCTTCCTTATTCTGATATAAAGTAGAAAGAATTAAAAAGCAGGTTATGAAAAATTCTGAAACCAAGGCAGACTTAAAATTTAGGATTTTTTAACTTTTTGTCAACAAACTGGATTTTGTAATTTCCACTAACCATGAAATAATGTATGAAGTGATCACTCTTTCAGATAAATACTGGATTTCTCCTTGGAGAAATAGACAGATTAAGTCCAAAGACAGTAGATATACTTTGATCTGATGTAATACAAAATAGATTCAAGATAAAGAAATATGACACTTTTAATCATTTACAACTGGCATAATTAATCAAACATTTAAAAAATGAATACTTAATGAAAAGTTGAACAAATCTGAAGCTAGCAAAAATCTTCCAAACACTTTACATTTCTTTGTAAAAGCCTAGATAATAATACCTCTTCTGTCTTCCATTTATGGTTTCATCCTATCTCAGTAGACCTTTCCTGTCCTGCTTTTTGGCTCAGGATACTCCACACCCTTTTGTTTGAGTAGTAGGAAGTTCACAGCTCCAACAGGAAGACCGCACCTTCCCAAGACAAATCAGATGTTATTGTATGACTCATTTTTCATGGATAACCTTGATAAGATGACATACACTTGATTAAAAAAAAAAGGAAAAAAACAAAACAAAAAAAACAACCCAACCAACAATAACAAAAAAATAAAACAACCCGTGTCCACAACAGATTTAGCTGAGTTTCAGGGGTTCCTCTTTTCTTCTCTTGAGTTTCACATATGGGTACTGTATTTTTTCTTTAATATATGAGAAGCATCAATTTCTGACTTTTTAATAAAGAACAAAAAATCATTTAATCTGCTTTCTCACTCTTTATATACAGCATGTATTTGAAGGCAATTTCATTTTTTCATGCACCTAATATCAGTACAGCTTCATATCTGCTGGCTGAAAACCAGTGGACCTATGAAACTTTAGTGAGTTGCCTACGTGTAGACATGTAGACATATAGACATAGAGCTTATATTTCTAGCTTGAGTCAGGAGGCTACAGGCAAAATGCAGACGCTACAGAAAAAAACAATCAAACTGCAGAAGCTACTTCACCCCTTCTGGAGTTACATTTGATGGTCAGGAGGAATACAGACAGTATTCCAAATGAATGCAATGCTTATCTCTAGCAAACAAAGTTAAACCTATTGTGTCCAAATTAATACAAAATTGATGTGAGCTACAGCCTTGTTGAGATTTGGTGAGTTCTGTGTTAAAATCTCATGTCACTTCTACCACCTGAGACTATAAACATTTACAGTGTTTCCCCTTCTGTTAAAGTATTCACCTAGCAACAGAAAATAACATGATATAATTAAAAGACTTTGAGTTACACCAAAGAAAATGGAAGCTCCATTATGGACTTCATAAGAGTCACATGTAATTTGGGAGCCTAAGTCCTGTTTTGTTGCTAGACATTCAAGACAAAATAATGCAGGCTTTTTGAGTCTAAACTATTGCAGCAAAAGAAGGAAATATTCCAGAGCTCTTTATAGCTTTCACTGTGATACCTGGGATGAGAAAGAATCCTCAGGGATCAAATCCAGAACAAAACTGTATGTGGAACAAAAAAATAATATTAAAAAAAAAAAGGGTTTTCAAAGTAAAGGTAGCTTTATGCAAACTTTTCGAAGTCTTACTAACAGTTTAGAGTTTTAATGGTAAAAGTGGATCATGGCTGAGATCAACTCATGTCTACTGCAGCATAGATTCTATTGTATTAAAAAATAAATGGTTTGAAATTATAAATTGTACTCATGCACACCAAGGAAACTTTAAATTAGGAGAGGAGTTAAAGACATCCAGTAGTTACCTCAAGGATCCTTTCTTGACAACAGTGGGGTTGACTTCCCACTGCCCCACACACCACTAAAGATTAATTCCATCTTTTTAGATGGCTCAGCCATGCTTCCGCTCGCCTTGGCTCATCTTCTCAGTGGGACTACTTGTCTTGCCAGGGAAATTCCAGCTTCAGCTGCTGAAGCAGGTGCCTGTTTCCCAACAAGGCACGAAGCTCAGGCTTGTTGATCTCACTTGAAATAAGGGTAGGCATTATGCCTAGGATTTCACAGGTTAAACACTTGCCTGGCTGTGCAGAGTGTCTCTTTTCAATTGTTGTCTTGATGGTGAGGAGGATGTTGGCTTTGGTGAACTGGAGTAAGAGCTCAAGGAAGGGCATGGCCTACTGCCCTGGGGCATTCAATGAAGCACTTTTTTTGTTCTGAGGACCTGGAGATTATTTCAGAATATCCTGCTTTAGTGGCCAGGGTAATGGCAAGTGAGAAACATGGGGTGTTGTTTTTTTTTCAGGAATCATGGACTCTTTTTCTCTCCTGCAGTACCCATTGAGACAATGGGGAATGGGCAAGGCAGAGGTGCAAAAGGACAGGAGGCAACCCCCTCCCAACAGGTGTTGCTCAACGTTGATGCCTCAGGCAGGAGGTGGGATAGCCAGCCCAGCATCCACAGAAGACCAAGGAAGTGCCCATGTCAAGGCTGGGAATGAGCAGCTCCCTAGGCAGTCTTGCTCGGAGGGTCAAACAGCACCAGCAAACAATGATGATGAAGGTGTGCAAACTGGACAGAGAAGTGTCTGTCAGCCCCAGCTGGGCTGCAATGCATTGGGTTTGCAGCTCTGCTGGCAAGGAAGATGTTATTCAAGGACCCCCCCTGTAGCCCAGTGGGTAGGACTCCAGCTTGCAAGTGTCAAGGCAAAGGGACTGAGTCATGTTTAATGAGGATGGAGGTGTGGGTTAACAGAGAGCATGAATGACCCCAGTTCTTGGGAGATGGCTCTGTCTCTCTCTCCCACTCCAGCAGCAGTGAGGAGGAGTGGTGACAGTTGCCTGGGAAGCAAAACAAGATCGTTTTTCTCCCTTCCACACAGGCAATGAAGAGCAGGTCAGAAAAGTCTAGAACTGGAAAGAAGAAAGAGGAGAGAGCTTCACAGGCTGTCCTCTGGGTGGACAGAGATATTGGCAGGCCTGCCTACACTTACTTTAAACCCACAGCTTTGCAGCCAAGATGGGAGAGTGACAGCTGTAGCCAGGGAAGCAGCAGAATAGCCCCAGCAGCTTCATAGCCCAGGCTAGCTCTCACAAAAGTCTGCCATGAAGGCCTTGATTAGCATAGGGGTGGCCAAAGAGTGAGAGGGTATTGCCAAGAGTGTGGAGGGTCCATGGGCTAGCTAGGTGCGGGGCTGAGACTTGTGTTGGCCACACAAGGTGACTTGAGGTGGCATAGATAGCTGAGCAGTTCCTCAGAAACTGATACCTCTTGTGGGGAATAGAGCTGGCTCAAAGGTTTGGATTCAGCAAGGTGTGGGAATGACTTGGTATGTTCAGAAAAGAATCTTCATGGATTCAGTGTGAATACTTTGATCTTGGAGTAATTCCTAAGCCTGAGATATCTACATGCCAGTAAGACTAACATCATGTAATATATTTATATCCCCAGCTAGTCAGACATAGCAGTTAATCAATAACCATGGTAAACACTTCATTGAAAAATTGAAAACTTCTGGAGGTCTCTTCCAACCTAAATTATTCTATGTATCTATGATATTTTTTTTTAGGTAGGTTTAGTTTCAAAAAGCTATTCCAATGGCATCATGATGTCTGTGTGATATCTGAAAGTTAGATCTTACACATTCTCTCAAAACATTATTGCAGAATGCTAAGCTTGGTTTTACATCCAGTGTTTTACCACTGCTGGACCACTATTTATTCTTTGATTAGAAAAGATGAGAGGAGCTCTGTTCCCAGCGTGTGCAATGACATAAATTCATGGTACTTACATATACTTTTCTGTTGTTTGTTCCCTTTTATTCATGTTCTGTACGCTTGCCTGTCCTGTGCATACACATCCACTGACATGCAATCTCAGTCAGCATCCTGTTATCCTACAGAGATCACACTGGAGATAGAAGGAAGAATTCTCCATGTGCAAAACTTATCCTGTGACATTTTCAGTGTGACAAGAACCAGGACATGCCGTAATTCTAACCAGACAGTCTGTTATTGGAAGATATGTGGTCCAATTTCTTGTCTAAAATGTGGCTTTTAATAGAGACCAGAACTTTGGGGTGCTAATCTAAGCCAAATTAAACTTCGCATGCTTTGAGGCTTAACCATCACTACCATGTTGTTTATGTACTTCTGCAATATTGTGTAACTCTTTCAGTACTTCCTGTTTGTCATGTAATGTCATCTTTTTCTGTTTTTTGATGAAAACCAAAGCAAATGTTAGAAAAAAATAAGCAGCCATGAATATTAGGCATCAGTTACACTTTAACACCTACAAATGAAACTGTTTGTTATTCTTATAGAGTCAGTTCACATTAAAAAATGTATAAAAATCTTCTGCCTGAAATTTATGGAAGGACAATATAGGGAATCCAAGGGGAACAGAAGGCCATCAAAGAAGAAGCATACTGCTGGTGTCTGAAGATAAAATCAGCTGAGGACCAGGCTTAATTTGCAATGTCCTTTAGTAAATTTGGAGAAATTTCTGTAAAATAGCACAATTATGTTTTGAAGTTGGAAGTTATGATCAATAGGAAAACAGTAATTTTGCTAAAGGCGTGATTGACAGGTCTGTGTTCTGTTGGGACAGAGTCCCTTTAATTAAAAAAAATAAAAATGAAAAAGGAAATCTGTGTCAGTCTGCCTGAAAAGTTGCAACTCATCTGCATATATTATGCAGCCCAAAGTCTCAGGAATACTGTTTCCTAATTATCTCCATCTGGATCTCTGAGTTCTGAAATACATAACAAAGCTTTTCCCATTTAGATCATTATTTTGACCAGAGTGTTATATACTCCAGAACTTCTGGGCCAAGAGAATTTGCATCTTGCAAATGTCCCAAGGTTTATATTAATGAAGGTGTAAATCATGGATTGTTGTTTACCAAGAAATGCCATAGGTTATGCTGGCTAATACCAAATGTTTAGGAAATCAAAATGCTTTTGTACATCCTGCATCCTTAACTCACATGTATAGCAGCATTGTTTGTGGAGTAAAGTTTCCTACCGGGAACATCTGAAAAAGTTGCAAGTCCTTTTAAAATTACCTCAGTGCTTCTAACACTTACATCCACTAAATACAAAAAGCCAAAAGAAAAATTGTTTCAGTGCTCCAAGTTGTTTGTTTTGCTAAGATCCCACAGTACTTACAGGACCCAGAATGTTTCCAAGCACCTAGGGTTTAGGTTTCTGGGCTGAGGGTCAAATTAGAAGCAGTGAAGCTGGTGACCTTGAAAAAAAAAGCCAGAAGCAAGGGCCTTCCCCTTCTTCACCCAGGGCTGTTGCTGAGTTGAGGCTCCTGTTCCTGGTCCCTGCCAAAGCTGCAGCCTCAGCCACCCTGCAGGCATGCCCATGCTTGCCCTGTGCCTCACCGACCCAGACCAGGACCTTGGCCCACAGGCTGACTTTCATGATTCTCCATGTGAGTCTGGATGATGTTAGTTACCTTCTCAGGACCTGCCTCTGTCCTTGCCCCAGGTGCTGCCTCCCTGGCCAGGCCTGATTTTGCAATGGTGCCTTGCAAAGGCTGGTCTGTGACTGACTCCCATCACTGTCCTTGGCCCATCCCAGCCTGCCTTGCTGAGGGCTGAGGGACGGGGCTGGCTGGGGAAGGAGGGCACAGGTCTGCTGGCCCCTCTCCAGCCCTCAGTCCTTACAGTCACCTTTAACTGGACCTTTAACAGGTAAGTTAAAAGGCATTGAAGAAAATAGTCTTGATTTAATCTCTTCTCTGAACAGTGTCATCTTATTTTGAATAGCACTTAACTCTAGCTTTGACCAGGTCCCAGGGAAAGTACATTGCAAAGCTGTGTTCAGATGGGTAACCGTGGTGAAGGTACAAGCTGATAGTGGTGATTAACGTTTCCCAGCTGAATGTGAGTACAATAGTGGAATGTAAAAGAGGTTTATGAGAAGTACCAGGCTGGCCTTGCTGGAAGCTCCATTTTTCAGTTTTTCCACAGACTCGGTACAACGTGGACAGTGGCAGTAAAGTGGTGTTCCCACTACCCGCCCTACTGAAATGTGTGTTTTAAGCAACTGCTACATGGGGTGGAAAGTTTAGCTCTGTCTCAGTGCCCGTTCTATGTTTGGCCTTTTGGCTGAGACTGCTGAGGAGCAGGTTGTGTGAGGTTACTTTACGTGTATGGGTTGGTGTCCTCTAGCAGTTGGCAACCAATTGCCAAGTCCTGTCACATATGCATGCATGCCCCCCAGGCACCCCAAAAAACAAACAGCAGCCAATACTGAGTTGCAAACCCTACCAGTTTGGTCCAGATAGGAATAAATTATTTGTACTCTATCCACTACAAATCCTTGAGTCACCCTGTTCTGCAGAAAAGAATCCAAGATGGAGGTCCTTTTTCCTTCTCCATCTATTGAAGAGTTGAACCTATGGATGAAAAATTAAATGGATAGAGTATATTATGTATCACAATGTTACTTTATTCTATGCTCACTACATAATTAATTTCATATTGGCTCCTCCCCAGGTGCCAAGAAATTCCAAACTGAATTCATCTGCTTGTCTAATACACATCTGAACATTTACTTTTATAGCTCAATTCCTCTTCATGCACATAAAAACCATCCTAAAAGAGCTAAAAAATATTTTATTATATTATTTTTCCTATTTTTATGACATAAACACCTCACTTTTAAATGTTGCTATATTCATGTTTATTCAACAGACCAGTGAATCTTATGTGTAATTATTTCCAAGAAACACAATAGGTATGTTTTTGTAAACTAAGAGAGACATAAGACAGATATAGTACTACCAGGAACAGCAAAACTTCCTGTTTAAAGAAGACTATAATACAGACATAAATAATCCCAAAGTGAGATTTTATATTTGCATCATATGCTGTGATTTCTTATGATGACTCCAAACAGGCCACAACTTTTTCAATCTCCTCATTGTTTGTTTGGCATGTAAGCCACAAGGTACACAGTTAACACACAAACTGACCTCACTTCTCACTAGTTTCAGACAAGCTAGTGCTTTAGAACTGTTCTACCTAATGTATATTTATGTGTTATAAAAACAACTCTTTTAACTTTCTTACTGTTTCAGAATCCAAGACATGTGTGTGCTCGGAACAACACTGACATTAATAAAAAGGTCAAATAAAAGTTCTTATAATGGGCCAACAAAGCTGGGATCAGAGCCAGACATTTATGGGCTAGCTTTGGCATAAAATAGCACTTTCCACTCTCCTGAAAGCCAGATGTACTTGGTTGCTCTCCTCATCACTGCAATCTGAATTCTTTGATGATTCTGAAACTAACAAATTACTATTTAACCAGTTATTCAGTTCCTCCCTTATATCTATACCAAGAATTGAGGAATTGGAGAACTGTCCACTTCTGCTCTTAACTTTCTTTCAGATCTGCATGGGCAACCCTCTCTGCTAGCTCTGGAAAAGGAATAAAAGAAGGGACAATTGCATACAAAGGCCTCCAACCTCTGAACAGGAGCAGATGAGAAAATAACTGTAGCAACCGTCACTGGTTTGGCACTCTGAGTTTGTCAGGGCAAGTTAGGTCTAGGAGAGGAGACCAAATGCTGAGCAGACAGTGGAATCAGCAAATTGACCACAATATTGATGGAAATACTGCTGCATTAATTCTTCCTCTGTGGTTTAGACAGTTTCTTGGACCAACTCTGGTATCAATCTCTCTGTGTATTTTTTATGTCATAGCTAGTGTATTGATTTTAATGGAAGACTACCTATAGAATAAGGTGTTAATCAGACTAATAACTGCTTTGAATCTGTTTGGGAGGAGTCAAACCTGCATTGTGCAATGATAAGAGAGTGAAGTGTGTAACATGATGTCCAGAAAAGGATGAAGAATGAAACTCCAGCTGTTCCTTCCAGTGCCAAGATTCAGGAGCGTACTAATGGAGTGGTTCATTCCCTACAGATAGTTCCGATAATAAAATACAAATTGATACTTTTGGGTCCTCTTATCCTGCACATAAATTCACACTTGTGTTGTCATTGGAATACCTTCTCCCTTCCTGAGAGATTTTCCAGGAAAAAGCAATGTGGTCCACAATTCAGATTTTAAAGGACCAAGCTACTGTATGCATAAAATAGCTGGAGATTTGTCAATTCCATCCTCATAGCTTGCTCTCCAGAGCTGAGCTGGCAACAAGAGCGGAAGGAGGTGTCAGAGTTTTGTGGCCTTTGGGCAAAAACCGTGATTCTAAGAATGTGGGTTTTTTTCTGGCATTTCTATCTTCCTGAGAGACAAGAAAACAGTAATAATTTCATATTTGGGGTCTGCTAGCCATAGAAATTTATATAAAGGCAATACATAAAAATAATGTAAAAACACACATTTGACCAACAAATAAGATGCCAAAACAACAGTGGCAAAGATAACCATTATTTGTGGTGTTTGTTATTTTTTTGGTTTTTTTTCCTCTGTGGATTATAGAATTTGTCAATGCTTATTAATTTTTTTTTTTTAAAAAAGCCAAGTTTAAGTATCCTTTACATGAGTGTAAAACTGAAGCTACTATATTAATGTCAGTGGAGCCTTAGAGTGTGACTTATTTAAAAGGTGGCCAATCTGCTTTAGAGATTATTTTAAATTAACTTTCATTATTTTAGGATATTAAACTTAACTGAAGATGGAAAAACTGTTTAATGTAAGCATTTCTTCAAAAATTTTCTTTTTCCAAAAATGAAATATTACTACTACCCTAATAATACCACTCAGACTTGCTGAATTTTCCCAGCGTGAATATTTCCATCAACTTCAATATGATTTCTTGCAGTCTTATCCAACATTGGGCTGCAGGAAATTTTCCTTTTATTTTGTAGAAATAGGATATAGTCTTGGAAAAAAAATACAAACTTTTAGGGTAAAGAAGAACACACTTTCTCTCAAATTTGGATTTGAATAACCCAGAGAGGTGGCTAAAAATTTCCCTATAAACTAGGAAGAACTCAGGGATTAAGACTTTCTTCCTGGGAGACCAGCATTTAGGAACCTAGTTAGAGCTTGGTGTTTTCCCAGCCTTCCCATGTCTGTATTTAAGATGACAGGACTACCAACCTGAAGTTCCAAAGGTCCTAGCTCAGCTTGACTTTTGGTGCTTGTTGGCTCTGGTCTCTGCGATGATCACCGAATGATGAAAAGCTTGAATTTTTAGGTTTGCTTCAATTTTTGAAAAATTATATTTCTCCATATCTACCTGTTTGACAGATTTTGCTGATTGTTCTGAGACAGAACAAATACTTTTTTTTTTCAGCATGTCAGATTTCCCAAAGAGCAGAACTGTTCACCTCCAACAAGTCCCATATCTGCTAATCCCTTTACTACATGTAACCAGCTGTAAAGCAGATCAAGGAAAAAACCTTCAAAATCTTCCTCAGAAACCAACTTCCAGGGGAAGGAGAGGATCCACAACTTGATCCATATAATACAGAAAAACTTCTGTAAAGTACATTAATGTAATTTTTCAAACCTGTATGTATTTAGGTCCAGACTAACAGATTTCAGATATTAAAACCCTATAAAAAATCAGCAAGAAACTTTTGATTTACAAATTCACAGATGTCCCTTGAGATGAATTTTAAACATCGAGCTATATCTAGGGTATGATGACTTAAAGTTGCCAAAACCAAAGACAGTTCCATTTCATTACAGTCATGTGATAAAGAGCCTAAACTCAATTTAGCTGTCAGTGGGTATTTATATATGGCCTATAAAACCTAAAAAGATAAAATTTATGATGAAAATGCTGATTGAATAGTATTTTAACATAGCTACTGATTTTTGACAATTTGGTGTCTTTATAAAAATAAATTTTGTTATGTTTTTCTGAACTCACAGAAACTCTTTAAATGTCATCCTGTAATTTTCTGCTTACCCATTATTTTTCTGGTGTGAAATAGTTCTTTTAATGCTAAGTTTTTCCAGAAATAAAATATTATTTTACTGAATAAAATAACATTACTATTTCTATGTTTTATACTCGTGGACTTTTAGGTGAAGTTTAGGTAGCCTGGATATAAACTAAGGGAAGCATATTTACAGATGTGAGCTCTTTTCTAAAAAAAAAAAAAAAAAAAAAAAGGGTCCCTATTCATTTATATCTAGGAAATATCAATTAATCCATTACTAAGCATATCAACTATGGTGTATTAGCAACTGCAGAAATACTGCATCCTCAACACTTCTTGGAAAGCTGTTGTTTTTATTATAATATGTACTGGAGAAAGGGATTACAAAACAGGTACTCTGAAGAGTTACCATTATGTCTGATTTCATGCAAGATGCTGGGAAAAATTAATTTCTCTGACTCAGCTGATCACATCTAATATGTTTACCAAAAGAGAGGTTGATAACAGAATAAAGTCCAATACTGAAACATAGAATCATGGAATGTATTGAGTTGGAAGGGACCTATAAAAGGTCACCTAGTCCAACCCCCCTACAATAAGCAGGGCTATCTCACACTAGAACGGATTGCTCAGAGCCTCATCAAGCCTGACCTTGAATGTCTTCGGGGATGGGGCCTCCACCAACTTCTAGGCAACCTGTTCCAGTGATCCACCACCTGCGTATTAAACAACTTTTTCCTCATGTCCAACCTAAATCTACCCTTTTCTGGCTTAAAACCACTACCCTTTGTCCTGTTGTTACATGCCCTTGTGAACAGTTCTTCCCCAGCCTTCTGATAGGCCCATTTCAGGTATTGGACAGTTGCTATAAGGTCCTCTCAGAGTCTTCTCCTCTTCAGGCTGAACAACCCGAACTTCTCCAGCCTGTCTTCACAAGAGAGGTGCTCCATCTCTGATAATTTTCATTGCCCTCCTCTGGACACACTCCAACAGATTCACGTCCTTTTTGTGTTTAAGTCTTCAGAGCTGGATGCACTACTCCAGGTGAGGTCTCACCAGGGCAGGGTAGAGGGGCAGAATCACCTCTATCTGCTGGCCACACTTCTTTTGATGCAGCCCAGGGTGCAGTTGGCCTTCTGGGTTGCAATTGCACATTGAAGGCTCATGTCTAGCTCTTCATCCACTAGTACCCCCCACACAAGGCTGCTCTCTATCATGTCTTCTCCCAGACTGTATTGATATTTCTGGTTGCCCTGGCCCAGGTGCAGGACCCTGCACTTGGCCTTGTTGAACCTCATGAGGTTCACCTGGGCCCACTTTTCTAGCTTGTCCAGATCCCTCTGGATGGCATCCCATCCCTCGGGCATATTGACCACACCACCCAGCTTGGTGTCATTGGCAAACTTGCTGAGGGTGCTCTCAATGCCACTGTCAATATCATTAATGAAGATATTGAACAACTCTGTCCCTGAGGGACACCACTTGTCCCTGTTTTCCATTTGGATGTCAAGCGATTGACCACTACCCTTTGGATGCGACCATCCAGCCAATTTCTCATCCACGGAACAATCCACCCACCAAATCCATATCTCTCCAACTTAGAGAGAAGTATGTTGTGGGGAACCATGTCAAAGGCCTTGCAGAAATCCAGGTAGATGACAGTCGTGGGTCTTCCCTTTTCAAGTGATGTGGTCACTCCATTGTAGGAAGTCATTAGGTTGGTCAGGCAGGATTTGCCCCTAGTAAAGCCATGTTGGCTGTCCTGAATCACCTCCCTGTCTTCCATGTGTCTTAGCATGTCTTCCAGGAGGATCTGTTCCATGATCTTCCTAGGCACAGTGGTGAGGCTGACAGTTCGGTAGTTCCCAGGGTCCTCCTTTCTACCCTTTTTAAAAATAGGTATAATGTTTCTTTTCTTCCAGTTACTAGGGACTTCACCTGAGTGCCATGACTTTTCATGTATCATGGAGAGTGGCTTGGCAACTGCATCAGCCAATTCCTTCAGGACTCTGCAATGCATCTCATGCTGTCCCATGGACTTGTGTATGTTCAGGTTCCTCAGATTGTCATGAATCCTGTCTTCACTAATGGTGGGAGGGACTTTGTGTCCCTGGTCTCTGTCTTGTGGACCATCAGCTTCAGAGCCATGAGGAGAGAGGTTGCCAGGGAAGACTAAGGCAAAAAATTGTTGAGAATCTCAGCCTTCTCCTCATCTGTTGTTACTAGTTCACCACTTTTGCTCATCACAGAATCACAGAATTGTTAGAGTTGGAAGGGACCTCTAGAGATCATCTAGCCCAACTCTCCCACCAAAGTAGGATCACCTAGAGCACATTACTCAGGACTGCATCCAAGTGGGTTTTGAATACCTCCAGAGTTGAAGATTCCACAACCTCTCTGGCAGCCTGTTCCAGGGCCTTGTCGCTCTCATTGCAAAGAAGTTTTTCTTATGTTTAACTGGAACTTCCTCTGTTCCAGCTTGTACCCATTGCCCCTCGTTCTGACACTTGGAACTACTGAGAAGAGCTTATCTCCATCTTCCTTGCACCCACCCTTTAGATACTTGTATACATTGATAAGGTTTCCTTGCAGCCTTCTCATTTCCAGGCTAAAGAGTCCCAGCTCTCTCAGCCTTTCTTCATAAGAGAGATGTTTCAATCCCCCTATCATCTTCATCACCCTCCTCTGGACTCTTTCCAGTACAGTAGTTCCCTGTCTCTCTTAGAATCATAGAATCATAGAATTGTTCAGGTTGGAAAAGACCTTTAAGATCATCGAGTCCAACCTTATCCTAACCCTATTACCCTATTTCTGATGACCCACTGCTAAACCATGTCCCCAAGCACCACATCCAGACGACTTTTGAACACATTCAGGGATGGTGACTCAACCACCTCCCTGGGGAGCCTGTTCCAGTGGCTAATAACCCTTTCTGTAAAGAAGTTTTTTCTGATATCCAACCTAAATCTCCCCTGATGCAACTTGAGCCCATTTCCTCTTGTCCTGTCATCAGTCACCAGTGAGAAGAGACCAACCCAACTCTCACTACAACCTCCTTGTAGGTATTTGTAAAGAGTGATAAGGTCTCCGCTCAGCCTCCTCTTTCCCAGACTAAACAGCCCCAGCTCCCTCAGTCATTCCTCATAGGGGAGATTTTCCAAAACTTGAACTGGGGAGCCCAAAACTGAATGCAGTATTCCAGCTGAGGCCTCACCAGGGCAGAATAGAGTGGGAGAATGACCTCCCTCAACCTACTGGCCATGCTCTTCTTTATGCAACCCAGAATTATGTTGGTCTTCTTGGCAACAAGAGCACATTGCTGGCTCATGGATAATTTACTGTCCATCAGGACTCCAAGATCCTTCTCCTCCTAACTACTTTCTAGCAGGTCCACCCCTAACCTATATTGGTGCTTGGGGTCCTTCTTTCCCAGGTGCAGGACCCTACACTTGCTCTTGCTGAACCTCATGAGGTTCTTCTCTGCCCGGGGGGTACACTTTCTTTTCCTCCCTTTTCTGGTTTACATACTTGTAGAAGCCCTTCTTGTTTTTCTTTACTTCCCTTGCCAAGTGCAGCTCCAGCTGCACCTTGGCCTTTTGAAGCTTGCCAAGGAATCACTAAAGGACAGAGGACCACTGTGGCATTCAGAATGTATAGTGCTTGTCTCGAACAATCCAAGAGATAAGTGATGGACTCTGGTACTCAGGGTATCTGTTGTCTGTCCTGTGGCATCTGAGAGTTAAACAACAGCTGTTGATGAACTAAAGAGATGTCTCAGCAACCCACCCACCCCTACTGCAGCAAGTAACTGGGGAGTTTAGTGTGGGACGTGCTGAGCTTGGAGAAAAAGATCTACAGCTGGCTCTGGGAGCAGGATATCCAGTGATAACCAGACCTTGATATCTCATTAAAGCCACCAGCTTAGCAGGACAAGATAAAGAGTGCCACCTCCTAGGACCAAAACCACTGCAATAAACTAAGCCTGTGGTGCCAGTTGTCTCGACCTCCTTTTTGTATGCAGAGATCTCCAAACAAAGACTATCTGCAGGACTTAGCCCAGACCTACCCCCCCCTCCTATCTCAGAGGACTGAGAAGATAGGAGTTTTTCCCTGACGCAGGGAGAAAAGTGGGGGTGCAGTGGGCAAGAACTGTATAAAAATCTGGGACTCTGTGGGTGCATTTGAAGCACTTCCCCACCAGGAACCACTTCCCCACCGACGACATCGCTGGACTGTGGGTGGTGACTATTCTCTCGCTTGCTGTCCTCTTATCTCTCTGCTTTCTCCTTTCTTTTCTGTCTCTGTTTTCCTGCCTGTCCTGTCTGCTCTAGGGACCTTTGCTGTGTTGCTCTAATAAAATTTTGTTGTGTGCGTGACATCTGACCTCATTTGCGTCTTAATTTCACCATTTGGGATCACCTTTATAAAAAATTGCCACGTATCCGAATACCGGATCGTGACAACCACTGAATCAAGGAGTTAGCAAGTCCAGAAACTGACCAAGAAACTAAAAAGCCCAAATCTTTATTTTAATAAGTACCACATCCTCCTAAAGAAAGGCAGGCATCAGAACTTGCAGTAGTAGGCTTGTTCCTGAGAATTTCAAGGAATTATTTCTAATGGATGTATTTTTTTACATAGTCCTGCTGATATTTGTTGTAAACATTACAATTTTCTTGACTCTCTGGGCATTATGAATAATTACTTTTTTTCCCCCTTTGTTTTACTTGCTTTTACTCAAGCCTTGTTTTAAGCTACCTGAATAACAACATAGCTTGGATATGACGAAAAAAAAAAAATCCCTATCAGGACAGTGATGTAATGGAACAGGTTGCACATAAATGTTGCACAGACTCCTTCCTTAAAGGTTTTCAAGACCTGCCTGGAGAAAGCCCTGAGCAATGTGGTCTGCTGTCTGAGCCCAGAGCTGGTTTTTATTTGGGTAGGAACTTGGACTAGACATCTCCTGGGGTTCTTCCCACCTGAGTGGCTCTATGAGTTTCTTCCTAATCTAGGGTTGTAGTGAAACTATAAATGAGAGTTTGCCCTTGCTTTCCAGCACCCCTGCCACTGTCTCCTAAGCGTAATGGCACAGTTCCAATTTCAGCTGTCCATGTCATGTAGGGAGAATGCACTTCAGACATCAGGGAGAACATACTTTACAGCACATATCAATAACTTTCTAATCTGTTCTAATATGGGGCAAGTGACTTGGTCTCATTTCTGAGCCCTGTGAACCACAGGGAGTTTTTCATAGCCCAGCATACACACAGATGCCTGAGCTAAACACCTATGCATTGAGAAAATGCATGTATTTATGTTCAGTCCTGAAATGGGGATCTTTTGAAGGGAGGTACTGTTAGAGCTGTGACTGCCAACACATGAAACTGCTGAAGGTTGAGCCAGCATTTGAAAATAAGCTGTAAGGGAAGTTGGAAAAGATTATTTCTGTTACAAAATTTTTAGTGTTTTTTTGTTTGTTATTTTTTCCCTTTAAAAACAGAAAGTATTTTTTTAGCATACATTTTATTCAATCTTATCAAGCAATATGATGATTAAAACCATCTTGTGCTTTGACCTCATTTTACTGGATTATGCCTTGCCCATGTGGGAGATTTTCATGCATAATATAGCCCCTTGTTTAAGAGCTGGGGAATACTAGCAATGTCATCTCTTTTCCCAGATAACTTGTGTTCTTAACAAGAAGTTGATCTAGGTTTTCCATCTCTCAACACTTGCTAATTTGAAAAAATCAGTGCAAGATCTTCCTCAAAACCACTAGAAATAAATGGTCAGGGAGAAACAAGATAACTGAACTTACTAGTCTACAAAAAGGCCTTGTTATGTGGCTTCATTATATCCTGTAAAAGGCACCTTGATTTTGAATGAAGAGCTTGGTTGGACATCTGAAGGACCAAGCAAGAGTCTAGTTAAACAAAAACATAGTCTGTTCCTCCTTTGACTCTCTGGATACCTACAAAAGTTGTTTCTCAGGCTTTTCTTTTTAAAAGAGCCTTCTGAATGAACTGCCAAATACAATCAGCCAGCCTGGTGCATGAGGGTTTTGACTTTCAAGACTGTGAAAAGGGAGATATCTGGACACTGGGATATAGTATCTTGTAATACCTAGTGATTAAATTACCTACATGAGAATCAAATAGATCCATTCAGTGTGAATAAATCCACATGCCAAAACGGTTAACTTAAGATACACAGCATTATCACAGACAGAAAAAGTAAGTCAAAATAACCCTTATATTTTAAGGGTTTGCTTTTTAGTTTGCTTTTTCAAACTAAAATATAATTGTCTTTCATTTTTACATCAAAGGCATAAATAATTTTAAATAATCACATTCTTTTTTGAAGTCCGTATTAAAATTAGGCATTGTCCCGATGTGCGTATCCTACTTCCACATGGAATTTTTTTTTTTGCTTGTAGCTATAAAAAGAATCCTTTCTACATTTTTAGTAAAATTCACGTTCCTAAAGTTGACACGTTAAAGGAGTTGAACATCAAACGAAAATACAGATGGTTTATTTTTGACTTATTCCAGTCAGTTTCCTTATTTGAAGACAGACGCTTTCCTGGGCTTTCAGTATGACAGCCACTGGCCTGAGAGAGGTCAACCATAAAGAAAAAAGGTCAGAAAAAGAAACAGCTGTATTAAAAAGGTAAGGGTAAATACAGATTTACCTTTACAATTAGTAGTAAGAAAAATGGAGCTAGGAAAAGGAGGTCTATGAATGCAAAGTTTATGAATCAAAAAGGAAAAAAGAGATTAAACTAGTTAAAGTGAGAGCATGCAAAAAATCTTCCAAGAATCCTTTACATAAGCTGTCTTGACATCTCCTTTAAAAAACTGCTTTCCTTATCGAAAGGTATCAGAATGTTTTTGTGGTTGGCAGCTGCCTGCTTTTTCAGGCTTTCTGTGATTCCAGAAATCTTGCAAGAAATAGAATGTTGTGTGCAGGAGGCAGTAGTTGCCTGAGTCCAGAAAGGTGAACAGGAGATTTGATTGTGAGGCAGAAGTTCTAAAATTCCTCAGGATTCCTGCTTCCACCAATCCCAAATAAATCATGTCTGGCAAAAGGACTGGAATGTGAATGAAATAATTTGGGAATGGGATTTTCTTCCAGTCAATGTGAAGCATTTCAGTATTCCCCAAGAAATAAATTTCTCACCAAAGGGAAACCTTTACCAGGAGAACTCTGAGTATTCCACATCAGTTCTCATTTGAAATAAGTCACACAGAAAACAGCACTTGCTACAGAAATTTTAAGCAACATCTGACATGACAACTGAAAGTTGCATCTGGTGATGCTCCTCCCATCAGGCAGGCCGAAAATCATTCTCCACTGACGTCAATGGGAGTCCTGCCACTGTCTGAGACCAGGGCCAGGAGTTCACTCCAGGATTTTTTCTCAGGTGATTTATCATAATTGTTTTTATTTGGCAGCTTCATAGTTGAGAACTCACTTTGCCTTTTTATATATTGCATTATAATATATTTCTGTTATTTATAAATGGTTTTCTACTAGCTGAAACATATGTCACAGTGAGACATTAAACATAAAGGTGGGTGTTGAAATCATGCTACTGTGTGCTCTCAAATATATGTTATTTACCCTTCTAATTGTGGTTGCTTCTGTCTGTGATTGAGAGTGTCCTGTGGATTTCTGGAGATTTGGCTCTTCATTTTGTGGTTCCTGGTCATCACCAGCATTTGAATAAGAAGTTCTCCCATTCACAGAGAGGTAATCTTTGGAGCCAAGGATAATTCTACTTCTGTTTCTTGAGTTTTAATGACATACTTCAATTTCTAATTCTGAGACCATAGACTCGGCCAGCCATAGTAATGTACAAACAGTAACTAGGTTAGCATGAACTTATAGATGTCCTACCTAAATGTCATGAAACAAAAATACCCTCTTTCTTTACTTAGTGTGCAGTCAAATAACTCATTTACAAGTCCTCTGCAGAAAGAATCAAATTGCAAATAAAATAGTTTGAGATCTTCTAGCACGAACACATCCTTTCCTGTCAAAGTTACACCATATTAATGCTTATTGATTTGCAGATAATTCATTGAAATATGAGAGTGCCTAAATATTTCCAAGTGCTTGAATGAGTGTTCTGGTAGAGTCTTCACCTTATGGGCTAATAAAATGACAATGGTTAAGTTGTGCTCATGTTCATGGCAAAATGCACTGCAAAAATACAGTCTCTTCAGTGGTGTGCTCTAGTTCTCAGACTTCAAAAGTTCTAGGTTTTTTCCAATTTTGTTTTCAACTGAAATTAGAAGAATTGTGCAAACTAATTTAAGATGAGGGGAGCTGAAATTAAAATCCTCTTAGAATGTCTACACTCTTTTTTCCTCTTAATACAAGAGTACAAATGCACCATTTGGGATATCTCCAATACATCTCATGTACATAATAGGAAAATTCAACCATCAATCAGGCAATTTTTAGAAAACATTGATTTGGTTATCAAAAAAAGTAATTTTCTAACCTAATTAGTTAAAAAAAGGAAATAAAACAGACTGAGCATGACTTACTGTGTAAACTTCCCTTCCAACCAGAAAGTGAAGGGCTAGGAAATGCTAACTGAGTATGAAAAATACAACTTGCTCTGTTGAGTTAACCTTGACATCACATCACTGGTTTGCATAAACCACAGCCAGTTGTCTTTATCCTCAGCTTCAGGTAATTTTGTCAGCCCAGCTCAATTGGGTTGCAAGACAAAACTCTTTTTAAATATTAACATATTTATCTACCTCTGTATATAAAAGAACTAACAACAGTATTTTATATTAAGTTCAATATCCAAGACCAAGTGAGTGAAGCTTTATAAATAAAAGGCAAATACAGCACAGAGTCCTGTACTTCAAACAGAAATCAACTTATTAACCTACTGAAAGATATTTCATGTGACTCTGGTCTGACCTAAATGCTAACATGATCTTATGGTTAGGAGAGATCATGCTGAAGAAATATATAACAAAGTACTTATTTTATTAGGCTAGTGAGTTAACAACTTTTCAGAGGTCTAGAAAAACTTTAACTAGGAACTTTAAAACTAGTTAGATAACTTACAAAATGGTATGTTGTAATGTTCTTTCATTTCTGGATACCTATTTTTTGTGAAATTTGACATTTTTTGATGCAAATACATTTGTAAAGATGAGAGATGGTCTGGGCAAATCAGAATTATAATAAAAATGGCACAAGTTGATATGTGGCATCACAAATATTTTCTCAGGAATAGAATATAAGGTCAGTCACAATATTTCTGATTCTTTCTTCCTTCTTCTTTTGGAGTACTTTTTAAATGAAAATGAAACCTAATATCTTGACATGGTATATGTAATATATATGCTAATTAATTATAAAGTGAATTCAATGGTTAAGTTTCCATCTATGACAAAATATTATATAATACCATCTCCATACTTGGATCTAGTCCTCAAAATGTCCTTGGCTCAAGAATGGCTTTCAATAAAGTCTTGAGCCAAAGCAGGCATTTTCTTGGCATTAGGTACAACTGTCTCTGCCCATCCCAGATAAAGTGTTGTAATAAAGAGAGCTCAGTTCTACATGTATCTATAATTTCACACAATAAATGCATTAACTATTTACTCTATCATTTGTAAAAAGAAAAGAAAAAATTGGTGCTTGATAGAAGAGGTATACAGGCCAGGTGCACTGTGAGGAGGTGGTTTAGAGATGGATAGGTTGTAGCTGAAACGAAGCAGTGAATGTACCTTCTTAAAATACTGAGATAATTCTGTTGTACTGATATATCAATGCTGATAACTGCTGTCCTTTAATCAGAGTCTAACAGAAAGTGAACTACAATTCTGGCAAAATAAAGATGTGTTATTCCTCTAGCTTATCCACACAGTCCTGCACTAAGTAATACCACAAGTGTTTTCTGTCTGTTTCCAGGCATATACAAAGGCTTGATCTTCCTCACTGTATTTATTTCTTGTTGAGAAAGGTTTTGATGTGTTCCCTTTTTCTTTTCAGAGAGTTTCAAGCAATTAGCTTTTATCCAGGCCTTCATTTAAAATGAAGACCGGAAAAAAAACCAACAACAACAACAAAAAAAGCAGCATCCTAGTCAAAAAGTCGTCTTATGTTTTCAATTTGCAGAATTACTGATGGTTCTACACTCACACCAAAGGAGCAAGGCATTGGATCAGTTGCACAGTTACTGCAGTTTATAAACAGCAATATTCTGTATACATTTCCAATTATAAAAAAAAAATTAAACAGCCTGGAACACTCTTCTGCAGGAAAAAATAAATGAAAGGCCAGAAACAGAGACAAAAATGTAACACTTTGAAGTGAACTCAGCTTGGACTATTTCTGTAGTATTACGTCACTGCTGGGAAACTACTGTACTGTGGTCATTTACTGGAAAACTAAATGCATAGAATATGGAAGACATAAAAATTTAATAAACTGAAGGCAAAAGCAGTGAACTATGCTAAAGTCAAGTTCTGAAGGATTTCAATTAAAGTCAACTAATTTATATACATAAACTAAAAATGGTCTTGAAAATTTTCACTTTCTTGTCATGGTTACAGACAGGTTAAATGCTTCCAATAACTATCATTTACATTTATTTGACTTACTCAATCTTTCATTTAATGTCATTAACATATGGTTAACCTCAAATATATTTAACACCAATTTTACAGCTTAAAATAAGCCCAGTGTTCCAACTCCATTTATTTGTTTTAAAGCCCAAACTGTGGGCCAAGGAACAATTCCAGCATGGTATTAAATCAACGAGATTCTTCTGTTGACTGCAGACAATTTTGACTCAAGCCACCTATCCAGAGCCCGAGATCTCAGGTGATGCAACTTAACACATGTACATCAGAGAACCAGTGACTGGGATCCCTGGTAGGACCTCGAGTCTCTTCCCTGAAGGACAGCACAATATCAGAACAGAGGGGCTTCCCTGTTGTTAGTTTAGCAGCAATACTGAAAGGGCACATAGAGCAATCATTAATGGCAGCCAAGTCGTGAAATACAACACAGCAAAAAGAGAATGTCTGCCCTGGTATCAATAACTACCAGTGCCCTAGAGGCAGATTAGGCTTCAAACCTGTAATGTTTCCACCACAAACCTCATCTGATATTGTTTGTTCCAGAGGTACAGAAATGGAGAAAAGGCAGAAATGGTCTTCTATATTTCACGTATAAAATAACATCTTCATGGAAATGTATGTTCTTTAGGAGTAGTAGAGTTTAAAATTTGTCTTTGAAAGCTAATATTTCCCAGGCCTATCATTCTTCTGAGCGGGAGCTGACAGAGTGCTTAATGCCATGTCTTCTGCCAGGTTATTGCTGCAATGTGTGCTTTCATTTCAAAATTAATTAACAAGTGCACTCCAATAAGAAGCATCAGCACCTGCTTAAACGTCCCTTAGCTGAAGCAGCTTCCTGAGCAATCATTTCAGCCTGCTGAGGGGCAATGTGAAACCAGCAGTACTATTTCAGTGGTATTAGAAGATGATGGTGCCCACCGCTCTTGGCATTGTGACAGAGCAGTTCTGAAAAGGCCTAAATGAGGCTACTGCTGGGAGGTGCTCTGAGGAGCACAAATGTCAGCAAAACTGCTTGCTTGTTCAGAGTATGTTACTGTGTTGTTGAAATTTATGTTTAGTCAGGCAAACAAAGGTTACTACACTGTTGAGCCTTAACTGATAGGCTTCTCTTTTCAAAGCACTGTTGGATGAAATGGGTTTTTTTGTCCATATATGCAGTATCTTATCAGGCCCTGTAGTCACATTCTGCGTAAATACAGTTGAAACAAGGGTGTATCTTCTTGTTTGTATTTGCTTGTTTCATATTTACATAAAGCTAACACACCTGTAATGTAGAAGGCCTTCCTTTGAAAAAATACATAAAATTACCATATATTCATGTGCTCCAGAAAGTTAAACACCTTTTTGCAGCCAGAGGCCTTTCTCACTCATGCAAGTTTTTAGCATTTTGGTGTATATAGTTGTTGGAGACAAAAAGTTTTGATTTGCTACAACGAATGATGCCTGACTAGTTTTAGCAACTCATAGATCTACTACATCTAACTTCTCAATTGCTGCATAGACATCTTCTCCACACACTGTTTTTGGAATGAACCATTCTTTCAGTTATTAACATTCAACTATAGGGATTAAGAGTGAGAAATATTTAAGAAATGAAAACAGTTTTGTCTTCTACAGTGATCCACTGTAAGACTAAGCCAAACAAAATTAGACTCCTTTTTTATTGCAGCTTTACATCCCACTAGCCCCATTCACTGGGAAAAAACTGCTCCTATTTGTGTTTTCTATCACAGGTGTTATCCATATTTCTGTATGAAGCTAGCACAGGCAGATACTCAGGAGTTACTCAGGAACAAAGACCATGCAATGAAATATCACTGTCATGGGTGCTGTACACAATTTTTTTAGAAAAAGTTCTCTCTGTCTGGTGTTCTACTCAATGCAGACAAGAAGGGGCAAGGAATATCTTTGAAGGTGTAACAGGCAAGACTACAAGACTATATTATCAGAACAGAATTCTCTTGAACCCATAAGTTTGGGCTACTTATAGCAGGTATTTTAGTGCCTGTGTGACTAATTATTCGAGAGTTAGCTCTTCCTCTATACAACACACTAATAAGGTAACATAATGCGTGTCCCAAGATGCTACTCTTTCACACAACATGTGAAACAATGCTTATTTTTCCATAAAATATAAAGGCACATACATATAATTCTGCATTAACTTGGAAAGTAAAAGGCTTCCTTAGTCTAGGTTACAGATCCCTATGCTATAGACCCCATTTCTTCTGAGATTTAGAAACAAGATACCAGAAGAAGCCATCACTGGTGTCATGTCAAGTGCCAGAAAAAGCTACAAGTCGTGCAACCTATATGAACAGGAAAAGTCCTACAGTGTATCTATTCTAGCCACCAGCAGTTGTAATATGTCTAATAAAATTATTATTTGTATTGGAAAACAAAAATCAAACCACCGTGAGCTACAGAAAAAAACAATAGGAAAGATTTGGGCTACGCTCAGCAACCCTGATAGTGACAATATGATAAACTCTAGAAAATAACTATACATACTAAAAGGTCCCATTATTATGGACTTTCTCTGCAAGAACATTTTTGTCTCTCTAGGGAAAAAACTCACTTACTAAGAGGGAAAATGACTCAAGAAAAAAATGTAAGATGATCATCTGTGAACATGCTGAACAGCAAAAGTGCTGGTATAGAACCCAAAGACACTACTGGAAATTCCTTCCACTGTGGAGCTATCTCCTGATACACCTTCTGGTTTAGCTCAGCAGAACCTATTTTATATATTTGATACATAAGCCTCTCATGAAGTCATTTGCATGCTTTGCTGGTTCGCTGACTTCTTCAGAGAGCTCCCTTTGAGATTCGTGAGCCATTCCTTCCACCTACAGTGTTGCTTTGACTGTCCTCATTATATCCTACTTAATCACACCTACTTCTTTTTAAGCAATTCTACTAATTTACCCTGTACAGACTACACAATTTATTTTATCTTTACTTTCTCTTGAGTGTTTTTGTTTGGTTGGTTGGTTTTTGTTTGCTTTTTTGGTTTTTTGGAGGGTTTTTTTTTAATAACTTATACTATTTGCCACATATTTGCTTCCCAGACAAACTGAAATGAGAAATTGTACTAAAAATTAGATTTGCATTTTTTGCTGTTGATTTCTTTTAGTCTGCTTGGCTGAAAAGAATTTATTTCTGTTCACCACTTACTATATGTATCATCTCCTAATTTTGACAATCAGTCCTGTTCAAACAACATTTATCTTGCTTCAATAAGTAGGATTTAAACAGGTGAATTTACTGGCATTGAGATAATTTGAATCTATGGCCTTTGGAAATATGTATCATCCTGGATCTTAATATGTTGCAACTACAGAACAGGTATAGGCCCCTGGAGAAAGAATCAGCTGATAGCAGAGAAGGTACATCACAAAGGCCAGAAGTGCCACCAAGGCCAACTTGCCCCAGACTAACCACCATAACTCAGTCCAAAAACAAAAAACAGACAGGTCATTGTTGTGGATGACTCCCTCTTGAGGGGAGCAGAGGGCCCAATATGAAGACCAGACTCGCTTCATAGGAAAGTCGGCTGCCTCCCTGGGGCCCAGATAAAAGATGTCTTAGGTAAACTTCTGACCCTAATGAGGCTTTTGGATTATTAGCCACTCTTGGTCTTTCAGGTGAGTAATGATGAAGTGGCAACAAGAAGTTCAAAAGCAACCAAGAGAGATTTCAGGGACTTGGGGCAACTAGCTAAGGGATCAAGAGTGCAGTTGTGTTCTCCTCCATCCCTTCAACAGCAGCAATGGATGAGGGAACAAACAGGAAATGCCAACAGGTTAATTCATGGCTCCAGGACTGGTGTCATTGGCAGGGCTTTGCGTTCTTTGATCATGGGTTGCTGCTATACAAGACACCAGGCCTACTGGCAACAAATGGGGATGCACTTATCCCAGAGGGGAAAAAGGATCCTGGGGCAGGAGTTAGCAGGGCTCATTGATAGAGCTTTAAACTAGATTTGAAGGGGAATAAACTGGGCCTGCTGGGAATAAGCCCAGGGGAAGCATGCTGGGGTTTGTAGGATGATGTGCTAGCAAAGACTCTCTCTCTTCTACCTCAGTTGAGATGGGAGACAGAGATATAATGGGAAGCAAAGAGGCAAGGGTTATTGATGGTTTAAAAATCATGGAAATGCCTGAGAAGAGTCAGGTAGGAATTAAGGCCCATGCCCACAAAAAGGTGTTGGGACCATTAACCCATCTGAAGTGCATCCATATCAATGCGCGTAGCATGGACAACAAACAAGGAGAGCTGGGAGCCATGAAGCAGCAGAAAAATTATGACTTATTGACTGTCACAGAAACGTGGCAGGATACCTCAAACGACTGGAGTGCCACAGCTGATGGCTACCAGCTCTTCAAAAGGGATAGACCAGGAAGGAGAGGTGGTGGGGTGGCCGTGTATATTAGGAATTGTTATGAATGTCTAGAGCTTGAGTATAATGATGACAAGGTTGAGTGTATTTGGATCAGGATTAGGGGCAAGGCCAAGAAGGCTGATATTGCTGTAGTGGGGTGGATAAACATGTTCTATAAACATCTGGGTGAAATCTTGCAGTCGTTTGCCCTTGTTCTTGTGGGAGACTTCAAATTCCCTGGTATTATGACACAACAGAGTCCAGGAAAGCTGGATGCTCTTCAAGAAGGAAGTCTTGAAGGTGCAGGAGCAGGCCATCCCCATGTGCTGTAAGGGAAGCCAGTGGCATAGAAGACCAGTCTGGCTGGCACTCTAGGAGTAAAAGAGAATCTATGGCCTCTGGATGAAGGGGCAGGCCACTCACGATGACTACAAAAATGCTGTGAGACTATGCAGGGAGAAAATTAGAAGGTCTAAAGCCCAGCTAGAAATTCATCTCACCTCTATGGTAAAGGATAAAAATAAAAGCTTCTATAAATATATTAACAACAAAAGAAAGACCAGGGAGACCCTCCATCCCCTAGTAGATGAAGGAAGAAACACAGTGATGAAATATGAGGAAAAGGCTCAGGTGCTTAATGATTTTTTTGCCTCAGTCTTTATTAACAGGACCAGTTATATAAAGGGAATACAACTCCTTAAACTAGGGGACAGGGACCAGGAGCAGAATGACACCCCCACAATTCAGGAGGAGGTGGTCAGTGACCTGCTGTACTGTACAGATGTGCACAAATCTATGGGGCTGGATGGGATGCACCCAAAAGTGCTGGAAGAACTGGCGAGGGTGTTCACCAAGCCACTTTCCATCATTTATCAGCAGTTCTGGCTGACTGGAGAGGTACCAGCAGATTGGAAATCAGCCAATGTAACCCCCATGAATAAGAAAGGACAGCAGGATGATCTGGGAAATTACAGGCCTGTTAGTCTGACTTCAGTACCAGGGTACCTGATGGAGCAGATCATCCTGGGTACCATTGTGCAGTACATGCAGAACAACCAGGTGATCAGGCCCAGTCAGCATGGGTTCATGAAGGGCAGATCCTGTTTGACTAACCTGATCTCCTTCTATGACAGGGTGACCTGCTTATTGGACGAGAGAAGGCCTGTGGATGTTGTCTACCTTGACTTTAGCAAGGCCTTTGACACAGTTTTCCACATCATTCTCCTAGAGAAGCTGGCTGCTCATGGCTTGGATGTGCACACACTTCACTGGATAAAAAACTGGTTGGACAGCTGGGTCCAAAGAGTTGTGTTCAATGGAGTTAAATCCAGTTGGCGGACAGTCATGAGTGGTGTTCCCCAGGGCTCAGTGCTGGGGCTGCTCCTGTTTAACATCTTTATCTATGACTTGGATGAGGGGATAGAGTGCACCCTCAGTAAGTTTGCAGATGACAATAAGTTGGGTGGGAGTGTCGATCTGCTTGAGGGTAGGGAGGCTCTGCAGAGGGATCTGGACAGGCTGGATCGATGGGCCAAGTCCAACTGTATGAGTTTCAATAAGGCCAAATGTTGGGTCCTGCACTTTGGCCACAACAACCCCCAGCAGCGCTACAGGCCTGGGGAGGGGTGGCTGGAGAGCTGCCCAGCAGAGAGGGACCTGGGGGTGCTGATTGACAGTGAGCTGAACATGAGCCAGCAGTGTGCCCAGGTGGCCAAGAAGGCCAACAGCATCCTGGCCTGCATCAGGAATAGTGTGGCCAGCAGGACCAGGGCAGTGATCCTGCCCCTCTACTCAGCCTTCGTGAGGCCACATCTCAAGTACTGTGTGCAATTTTGGGCACTGCAGTATAGGAAGGAGATGGAGGTGCTGGAGAGGGTGCAGAGAAGGGCAACTAGGCTGATTAGGGCTCTGGAGAACAGGTCTTACTTGGAGAGGCTGAGTGAGCTGGGGCTGTCCAGCCTGGAGAAGAGTAGGGTGAGGGGAGACCTCATATTCCTCTACAACTACCTGAAAGGAAGTGATAGTGAGGTGGGTGTTGGCTAGTGATTAGTGATAGGACAAGAGAAAATGGAGTCAAGTTGTGCCAGGGGAGGTTCAGATTGGGTATTAGAAAATATTTCTTCACAGAAAGAGTGGTGAGGCATTGGAACAGGTTGCCCCGGAGGTGGTGGAGGCACCATTCCTGGCGGTGTTCAAAAAATGGGTAGACATGGTGCTTCAGGAGAAGATTTAGGGTCACGGGGATGTAGGGCTAATAGTTGGACTTGATGATCTTGAAGGTCATCCCTCTCAGCAGATCAATGGTAGGAAGCAGTGGTTTCCCACTACCTATCAGATGTATACTGCATAATCTTTTTTCACCTGTAAAAGCTGAAATTGCTTGTGAATGTACCTATTATGTGGTAACCTAAAGTAATGTATCATATTAATTTTTATTTTGTTTTCTTTAGCATGTTTGTAGCCATGTTAGAATTCACAAGCAGAAGAGAGCTCATCTAAATTCACATCCCTAACCATCTGAATGGCTTCTTTTAATTCATTCAATCCCATGAGGACGTTCCAAGTACTTATTTTATTTTTTTTTTTAGGTTTAATTTCCTCCCACTTGTCTTCCACTTACACAGAAGACTATTTTTTTTCCACTGAAAATGTCAACATTTATTTTTTGTTGGGCCATCCCTGAAGAAACAAAAGTTGACCCGAAGTGTCAACTCTGCTCTTTTCCTTTTCCTGCTCTCCCTCCCTCTCCCATAAATCAAAGCCAGGTTAAATAAATACTTTGCTGTGAGTCCTAGTACAGGTAGAGATTTATATCAACATTTTCTTATGCCTTCTCATATAAGGTTTAAATGCATAAAGGAAAAGTCTATCAATAATATTTTTGTCACCATTTCTACAAGTTAATTTTTAGTTTAATTATTAATTAATTTAATATATCATAACCAGAGTCCTAATCATATCTTTATTTTTCTACCCATTCTCTCAAGGCACTCAGCTAGTGAATCCATCTGGTGTTCAAACCTTCCAAGTCTGAATAGAGAAATCTATATACAGTCTTACTATAGACACATGAGAGGGACACTGTTCCCCCTAATTGCTCCAAGACATGATGAAATAACAACTCAGTGTTCTTTCTGTTCAAAGTCTTCATTAGTTGATTCCCACACTGGTAAGACATTAAGTGCAAAGACAAGAAAATGCTGAATGTGCAAACAATGATTTAAAAAATATATTTATGTACTCTTAACCTGAGAAAAGATCAAAAAACTTGCATGAAATGGAACAAAAAGGGAAGAGTATGGCAGTGGTTGTGAAGCTACAAGTTATAAAAAAAGAATTAATACACCTGATCAATTTTCCCAGTTTCTGGTCAAGACCATGTGAAAATCATTTCTCTTTGCCTGCATTGATTAAATCACTGAATAGTGGGGGTTTTCAGCTCCTTCTGTTTCTTCACAGTGTGTTTTTCTAGATAATTTGTATCCCCATTTCTTCAGAATATTTGACAGACAACTCACTTTTAGGGTTTGGGGAGCCCTTGGGAAATACTGAATCATGGAGGTCTTTCCCATGTTGCAGAAGGCGTTCTGGGTTTTTACTGTTTGTTTACTATTTGCTTTTTATAAATATGTATTTGGGTTTATCACATTTATTTAGACAGACTTTGTGTATTATAATACAATAAATACATTCTTAATGGTATCACTTTTTTCAATAGCTGCAAGTTTGTTTGTTTAGTAGCATTTGAATAACACCTTAGTAAGTGACTGCCTGATTTAAAGGTACTAGTGGTAGCATAAAGGTCCTTTCATAGCAGTACCACTGGAATTTGAGTGTTCCTATAAAATGGGAAGGCTGTGATGAACATCAAGCTTAAAGCTGCTGAAGAAGTAGTTTAGCAAGCAAACTACCATTTTGTAACCATCAGTAGATGACTGTGGTGATTGCTTACACTAGAGAACTGTAGTTCAATGTAGGACACTGAAAGCAAATTGGAGTATTATAGTTTGTGGAAAGGTGTCTAAAGAGTTGTCCCCATAAAGACAGTTACATTATTTTCCTCAAAGTGCACAGACTGTTCCAGAGCTGCTTAAAAATAAAATAATGAAGTCTTACTTCATACAAAATCTCAACTGAGAATTCTTTAATTATTTTTTTAAGTAGAAAGAATTTGGCACAAACACGTATATCTTTCAAACACTTTTATGAATACCTAGCAAAGTAAAATTATTGTAGATAAGTTCAGGGAAAACTGTCAAAATGAAGAGGATCAGTGAAAGGATTCAAAGTGAAATAGAACTCAGAAATGCATTTCCACATCAACTTTAATCAACTTTAAGACACAGGATAAGTAATTTCCCTTGATAAGTCTCCCACACTTCCTGATTTTGAGCAGAAATTATCACAGTGCTGGGGATTAAGTATGTGCTTCTACTTTGGTAGAACTGTGATTTGAACTGAAGGCAAACAAAGGTTAGTAAAACTTGACACATAGGATCATTTGAACTTCTTCACAGCAGGGACTGATTTGCAGTACCTGTTTGGGCCTAGAACAAGCAGGTCATGATTTTCACTAGTGTCATCACCTAACATCTAACCTTAATATAAACAAGTGCCACCTTTAGAGCTAATACTATTTGGTAATGAACACTAGCTGATAGCAACTTGCAGACTTTTTTCTTTTTAATTTAGTCTTTTTTTTTATTTAAAAAAGAAAAAAATGTCTATATGAAGTTGATTTCCACCTACTGAAGTTGATAAGTGTTCATTCTTAGACAGGTTTTTCACTGGCTTGGTGCCTGTATTACACAGAACACTCCAAGAGTCAGGCTCCAACCCATTTAATCTGTCAAAAGAATTCTCAGATAGGTTTTCCATTAACATTCAGCTTGATCAGTGTGGTAAACAAAATGAAATGGCCTACTTAGGTTTCTGGGGAAAGGTTTTCTCATAAAGAGGCAAAAAAAAAAATAATTAAGGAGGTAGGAGACCTGCATGGATCAGTAAGGCTCTTCTGGAAAAAATTAAACGGAAGAAGGAAATGTACAGAACGTGAAAACAGGACTGGCCACTTGGAAAGAATATAGGAACGTACTCAGAGAATGCAGGGATGCAATGAGGAAAGCTAATGCCCACCTGGAATTAAATCTGGCGAGGGGAATCAAGAACGACAAGAAGGGTTTCTTCCAGTACATCAATAAAAAAAGGAGGACTAGGGAAAATGTAGGCCTGCTGATGAATGAAGTGGGTACCCTAGTGGCAGAAGACACAGAGAAGGCAGAGTTATTGAATGCCTCCTTTGCTTCAGTCTTCAGTGCAAAAGCTGACCCTCTTGAATCCCAGAGCCTGTAGGTAAGAGATAAGGTCTGGAGAGAGGAACACTTTCCCTCAGTAGAGGAACACTTTCCCTCAGTAGAGGAGGACCAGGTTAGAGGCCACTTAGCCAAACTGGACATCTGTGTCAGTTTGGCACCGAGTTGGCAGTCTCTCGATTCACCCCTCCCTCCCTCCTCCCCCAAGGTAGGGAAAGAGGGAGAAAAATGAGAAAGAGAGGCTCTCTGGGTTGAAAAGTGAAACAGATTTATTTTAATTATTGGTGACAAGGGAATATATATTTGCAAAGGGACATGCAACACCCAACCCCCTCCCTCCTCCCCTGACCACTCTCACGGTCTCCCAGCTGAAGGGGGGAGTGTCCGGGTGCATGGACGGGGTCCTCGGGTGTCGGCTGTAAAGAAAAATGGAAAAAATAACAAAACAAAGAGAGAGATCCTAAGAGAGGGCGATAGGAGCGACAGTAAGCAGAAAAGTGAGAGAAAAAGGAAACAAAAGGCTTGACTTCCGTGATGTCTTAACCTATACTGAAAGCCAAATAGAGAAAATATTATGAGAAGGGAATAGTCTGGTTTGCTGATCCTGCCTTTGGTCTAATCTGCTCCCCCATAGGGGGGGAGGCTGCAGACAGTCAGAAGTGACCTTGGTTATTATCAGTCCACTGGCGCTGCTAAAAAGTTCACTGAAAGGAAGAAAAAAAACAGCAAAGAGCTTGCTCAAACCAAAACAACATCCATAAATCCATGGGCCCTGATGGGATGTATCCATGAGTTCTGAGAGAGCTGGCAGATGTTATTACTGGGCCACTCTCCATCATCTTTGAGAGGTCATGGAGAACAGGAGAGGTGCCAGAGGACGGGAGGAGGGCTAATGTCACTCTGGTCTTCAAAAAGGGTTAGAATGAGGACCCAGGGAACTACAGGCTGGTTAGTCTCACCTCCTTCCCTCTAAGGTGTTGGAAAAAATCATTCTGGATGTCATAACAAATAAAGTGAAAGCAAAGAATGTCACTGGGAGAAGTGAGCATGGGTTTACCAAAGGGAAATCATGTCTGACCAATCTGATTGCATTCTATGATGTTGTAACTGGCTGGCAAGATGAGGGGAGAGCAGTGGAGGTTGTCTACCTTGATACCTTCAGCAAGGCTTTCAACACTGTCTCCCTTAATATCCTCATTAGGCAACTCAGGAAGTGTGGGCTAGATGAGTGGACAGTGAGGTGGGCTGAGAACTGGCTGTGTGACAGAACTCAGAGAGCTGTGATCAATGGAGCAGGGTCAAATTGGAGGCCTACAGCCAGCGGTGTCTCCCAGGGGTTAGTACTCGGTTCAGTCTTGTTCAACATATTCCTTAATGACCTGGACAAGGGGACAGAGTGTATCCTGAGCAAGTTTGCTGAGAATACCAAACTGGGAGGAGTGGCTGGCACTGCAGAGGGCTGTGCTGCCATCCAGCATGACCTGGACAGGCTGGAGAGCTGGGCAGAGAAGAACCTCATGAGGTTCCACCAGGGCAAGTGTAGGGTCCTGCACCTGCAGGGGAAGAATGCCAGGCACCAATATAGGTTAGGGGTGGACCTGCTGGGAAGCCATTCTGAGGAGAAGGATCTGGGAGTCCTGGTACATAATTGATTGTCCATGAGCCAGCAATGGGCCCTTGCTGCCAAGAAGGCCAGTAGAATCCTTGGTTGCATAAGGAAGAGTGTGGCCAGTGGGTGGAGGGAGGTAGGTCATCCTCTCCCTCTACTCTGCCCTGGTGAAGCCACATCTGAATACTACATCAAGTTCTGGGCTCCCCAGTTCAAGAGAGACAGCGAACTACTAGAGAGACTCCAGTGGAGAGCAACAAAGATGATAGAGGGATTGGAGCATCTTCCTTATGAGGAAAGGCTGAGAGAGCTGGGACTCTTTAGCCTGGAGAATAGAAGGCTGAAGGAAGACTTTATTAATGCCTGTAAGTATCTAAAGGGCGGGTGCAGGGAGGATGGAGCCAGACTCTTTTCAGTAGTTCCCAGTGACAGAATGAGGGGCAATGGGCACAAGCTGGAACATAGGAAGGTCCATTTAAATGTGAGGAACAACTTCTTTATGGTGAGGGTGACAGAGCACTGAACAGACTGCCCAGGGAGGCTGTGGAGTCGCCTTCTCTGGAGATATTCAAGACCCGCCTGGATGCAGTCCTGAGTAAGGTGCTCTAGGGGATCCTGCTGTAGCAGGGGAGTTGGACTAGATGATCTCTAGAGGTCCCTTCCAACTCTGACAATTCTGATTCTGTGATAATGTGTCGCGGACCGAGATAGGTAAAGCCGCGACCCACACCCCCACCTCAGGGGATCGAGGGCTGAGGACCGCTCCCCGTCACACTCACAAACAACGCTTAGGAATCAATAGATTTATTAAAGGCACCGAGGGTTTGGCAAGTCTGATATCAACTAACACACAGGGTCTATCTCTATATCTATATCCACACCTATATATCCATATACCAACAGCTATACAACACTACATCTATATACCAATAACAACACACACAGAAAACAAGAGAGAACCTCTCCCCTTCCCCCCTGTTCCCGTTCCCAGACAGGGATAAGAGGGAAAGCCTGGAGAGAGCCTTTGGGAAATAGAAGAATATTGGAAAAGAGAAGTGAGTGTCTGGTATGTGTGAATATTATGTAGGAATGTTTATAGGAATGTTAGTAAGATGTCCGCAATTCTCACCACCGGGGTACGGCCGAAGCCAATCCCTGGTCGGGATCCACGTCCTTTCCCCTGAGACTCCAGGCAACCGGTCCGTTCGGTACGTCCACACGCCAACAACCACAGGGAGCAGCGCCGTAACGGCACGGCAGCCTCCGCAGCGGTACGCTCACCGCGGCGGCTGGATCCGTGTGTGTTCACAGAGCGTGTGCCTTATTGCTCCCCTCTTTTCCCGGTTCCGGCCCCGCCGTGCCTCCTGGGAGCTGTAGTCTGTAGTCTGTGCGCATGCGCCTGGTACCTCTGTCCTCTCCCCACGAGTGCCGGGGGGGCGCATCGCCAGGAATGGTCAGTGAATGTCGCTGGATTAAAGGCCATTATAGAGTCCGTCTCTCACATCATGTTTCTAGTTGCATTTTACAAGATGTATACCTCTGTGGATAACGGCAAAATGTGACATACCAGAAATATAATCCACACATAAATTGGAGAAATGAACAGAAATGTATTTAAGCAGAAAGCCTTGTTTCTAAAATTGTTTGGTTTTTTTTCTTGATAAATGCTTACATATGTAACATTTTAAGAAAAACAAAAAACTTGCTGAGACTACTAGGACAAATTATGAACTTATATGAACTCACTTTGCAGTTACCAAATTAAAGGAATTCAGCACATGGTTTGCTGATTCACATCACTTCAAAGTTAGATTGCCGTCTCATGCCACGTAGAATCTTATTCCACTCAGTCTTTCCACTGGGAGAGCCGAAGCAAAGATTTGTTGTCATACTTCAGGAATCAGTGGCCAAAGTGATGCAATTTCTACACAACAATCAAGAGCTACAGCGAACAAATACTACTGTAACCAAAATAAGAATCTAGCCCCTTTATGTGTAAAATCAGGTACCGGTTAGGTATATGTAGTACTGCTGGCATAAAGATAGTGGATTAGAATAGGTTAAATCTGTTGTAATAGCACAGAAAAACACTGAAATACTAGAGGAAGTTACTTTTTGTGTGTAAGAACTCAAGTAGTGAAAAAGTGCTTTTTTGGAGATATATTCCGGGGCTTCAATATTAACATCTACAAGTAAGTATGGAAAATTTACCAGAAGTCATCCTTCTGTATCTCAGAGAGCACAAACGTAAAGACCTCCTTCTCATGGCAGTGACTGATACAGATACTGCACACTTGATTTTGCTTTTCTTGTACAACCTCCACCCATATCATTATCTCTGCTGTAATAAAATACAGGTATTAAGGTCGTTAATACAATGTATTTTGCTTTTATTAGTAACTGGATAAAAAAGGAAAGTCTAGGATTTATTTCACAATATCAAGCAAATATGTGTATTTTTCTATGTATCTCAGACCTTTTATCAATTCTGTTGTAATATCAAGAACACCACAAATTCTTTTGTTATAGTTACTCTCTGATTACACTAATACCTTTGCTGTACGTATGAGGAATTTAAGCAGTGAAAATGAAGCATGGAAATGAAGAGAGAAAAGAGCATTTTAAATCTTAATCAGTAAAGTTATTGCTTTCCTTGCTGTATTTTCCTTACATTAAAAAGGCACCAATTTGTTACAAGGGGGTAAGGATGAAGGGGAAGGTGAATAAGGCAGGTATTGTGTTCAGAGTCTCTTACAGACCATCCAACCAGGACGAGGAGGCAGATGAAGTATTCTACAAGTGGCTGGCTGAACTCTTACAATTGCCAGCCCTTGTTCTGGTGGGGGACTTCAACCTACTAGTTGTCTGCTGGAAATATAACACAGCAAAGAACAGGCAGGCTAGGTAACTTCCTGACACACCTGTTAAGTGAGCCTACCAGGGGAGGTGCGTCGCTAGGCCTCCTGTTCACAGAGAAGGACTAGTGGGAGATGTGGTGGTTGGAGGCCATCTTGGGCTTAGCGATCATGAAATGGTGAAGTTGTAAATTCTTCCTGATGTAAGGCAGGGCGTTAGCAAAACCTCCACCTTGGACTTCCAGAGGGCAGACTTGGGCCTGTTCAGGACACTGGCTGAGAGAGTCCCTTGGGAGACAGTCCTGAAGGGCAAAGGGGTCCAGGAAGGCTGGACGCTTTTCCAGAAGGAATTCTTGAAGGCCCAGGAGCAGGCCATCCCCATGTGTTGTAAGATTAAAGGGCAGGGAGGATGGCTGGCCTGGTTGAACAGGGAGCTTTTGATGTGACTTAGGAGAAAAAGGAGGATTTACCACCTTTGGAAGAAGGGACACGCAACTCAAGAGGAGTACACAGATCCTGTTAGGTCATACAGAGAAAAAATTAGGAAGGCAAAAGCCCAGCTGGAGTTCAACTTGGCCACTGACATAAAGGTCAACAAAGAAAGTTTTTATGAATACATCAACAATAAAAAAGAGCCAATGACAACCTCCATCCCTTATTAGATGCAGGGGGGAACTTTGCAATCAAGGATGAGGAAAAGGTTGAGATACTTAATGCCTTCTTTGCCTCCGTCTTTAATAGTAAGACCAGCTACCCTCAAGGTGTTCAGCCTGCTGAACGCTTTTCAGTGCCTGTTACTTTCATCAATCCGTCCACCGTACCCCAAAAAAATAGTGCTCACAAGTAGCTGACATTGCACATGTTGCTTGATGCTCACATGAGCACATTGCATGTTAGAGCTCCTTTTATGTATTCTCAAAATAAGAGAGAGATTCTTCCTTAGGAACCAGAGAAAAAACAAATGTTCAAACAACATAAATAGGTTCCCAGTTAAATATTAGTGATTAATTATACTAAGAGAAAAGGTAATAAATTATCTTAAGAGGAAATAAAGTTTGTACAACTGATGGTTGATTAACATGGAAGTTATGTTTTCTACTAAAGAATTCTGTACATGTGTTCAGCAGAGTTGGCTTTCCAACAATACCTTCAGCAGTAAGAGAGAGAGGAAGTAAATAGACTTTAGAAGCTTGCATTCTGATGACTTGCTGGGGAACTCACAGTTTCAGGATTCCCCTTTCACTGAAGGGCCAATCATGATCTTCAGAAGAGCAGGAGTGTCAAGGAGTAGAAACTTACAATGCTTTTAATTTGCATGTAACTACTTCTACGTAGCAGAGATTGACCTGCTGAATGCATTTGAAAGAACTAAATTTGAAAACCAGTTAATAATATTTGGTATGTTGTTACAGACCTTTTTATCTGTGCAAACTGTTTTAAAGCTTTAAGCTGAAAAACTAAGGGCAATGTTTGCATAGAGGTAATATTCTATCAACCAGAACTAGACTCACCTTCTCTATCTATAGTTTATTACCAACCAGAAGAGTAATCCCTCTGTGTATAACCAAAAATTTTCATTACAAAATATAATGGCATTAATTTTCCTGACAAATCTGTGGACACACCAGCTTTTTTGGCAGTGCACGGACAAACACTACCACTCAAACAGTAATTTGCTTTAGAGAGGATCTCATTGCATGCTTTGATATGTGTCTTGTTACCAAATATGTCTGAAAAAGCCATTCACCGACAGAGAGATGAGAATGTTCTTTACAACTTCACATTGCAAAACACACAAGCAATTTCATTCTTGAAACAGTTAAGCTCTCCATTTCTGTGCTACCATGCATTATTCATTGAGGCTCGCAGTTCACCAGTGAAATGATTTGTGTGAAATCTCCCCATTTCAGTTGCTAGTTAGCAGTCAGGTATTTAACGGGGACTCCCAGCGGAGACCTATAAAACCAACCAGAATGCTGCGTCTTCATAATAACTTCTTTTCAGACCAGTCAGGAAGGCTTCCTTGCTATTCATCAGAGGTGTGTGTGTTTATACTGGCATTGCCCGCTGGGACAAAGACCTGCTGGCTGTTTGAGCCTGGTGTGTAATGTGCTATGAAAAGCGAGTTCAGACCATGAGGCCCAAGTGTGCTCTGTAGGCCAGTATTTTAGTCACAACTGATGGAAAACTGTGATTTTCAGGTCAGTCCTGGGCTGTGATGTCAGAGCTATATTAACCTCAGTTAATAATTTTATCTCAAGCAGAGTCTGACAGAGTCTCATGGAAGCTCCCCTCTTAGCCTAGTGCTAAGAGCTGCTTTGAAACCCTACCTGACAGCAGCAGGCACAGTGAGGTGCCCAGGAACAAGTGCCACAGTATAGGCCACCCATACACCTCTTCAGGAAACCTAAGACTTTGAAAAATTCCTTGGTGGAAAGCCTGCAAATACGTGGTTATCTGACCTTGCATTTTTGGCACCTACCACAGATTCAGCTGGTAGCCTAATCTTATCCTCATGCCATTTTATTTCAACACTAAGAAACCAAATAAAGTTGTTGAGAAGAGAAATTTGCTCATTGTCATTAAATTTATCACCTTTTCTAACTGCAACCAAGAAAAACACTGAAAAATACTCATATTTTCAACTCCTGTATTTCAAGTCAAGTCTATTCTTTAAGGCCATCTACACATAAATTTTGTGAAATAGAGGAACAGTTCTATTATGCTTTGCCTACCTACATATATATATTTTATTTTGTTTTGTTTGGCTCAAGATTTCTGTCACCATGTCTCCATCATACTGTAGGTTCACTTTAAATTCTTTCTTACATTGCACATTTAAAAATACTTTTATCCTTAACATCCTATTCCCATGTGTTTTCCAGCCCTTGAAGAGATTTTACAATTATTTGAAAATTAAAAACGTTGAAATTTCAGGCTGTTGACTCCCAGAAAGCCTGAAGCTTACTGAAACTGTTGCAAAGAAATACTCCTTTTACTGGAATTGCTAGATTTGGTGGCTTGCGTACCTTCCTCTTTTTCATCCTCCTTTTCTTCAATAGTGACAGAAAGAGAAGGGGGGAGGAAAATGTAAAATCAGATAGAAATAGGAAGGGAGAAATAACTAATAAATTAGAATAGTACCTGGTTTTTAGATACAATTTTTTTGTTTTAATCAGTTATATGAGTAGCTCACGCAACAGAACACTGACTTAACTCTCTTCATTATGCAAAACTTGAGAAGTTTTACTGCAGCTGTCTCATGGGGTGTTTGCACTGAGCGTAGAATGGAGAAAAGACAAATGGAAAAAAATAAGGAGACATGCTATCTCTTCTATGTGCTATCCCAGTGGACTGGGATCTTCTCTAATGTTTTCTCAGTTTGTTTTCATAAGTTCATAAGCCCTGTGTTTAAATTTCAGCTCTGGGTTGAATAAGCCCCAAGACTCATAGTGAAGCATAACGAAGACTGCCAAAATGTTATGCAGCCGTTAATCAAGCCCACTAAGGATTCCTGCTATCGCCACCTAAAACAATGGTTTGGCCAAGTTGTCTTAAAATGTGATCAGGCTGTCTCAAAATTCAATGTGTACTATCTGGCCCAAGATGAAAATTAGTACTACTGTAAAATTAAATAGAGTTTTGTCTAGACTTATTTCTCAGTTCTGATTAATGGAAGTAACTGCATAACAGGAAACTAAGCAGTTATGGTTTACTGCCCACTCAGCATATTTTTGTCTGTTTAAAAACATATATAATCATATTTTAGATTATTATATAAAAGTTTTTTTAGAATTTGACAATTAGAATGAACAGAAATGAGAGACTTTTCAAAACCAGCATATTCCCCAGCTCCATCTATCCAGTCTAAAGCTAGTAGGCTCTCGCAAGTGAAGATGCTATTATTTTTAACAGTTCACTCTACTTTCCCAGTAGTGCATTTACCAACAGCAAATCAAGTCATGGTGATGGACTTGTGGCATTTAGATATATGACTCAGAAGACTTTTACTGAATAGACAGAATGGTTTTCTTCTACCATACTTTCTAGATGTTCCTTCTCCAGAAGTTCCATTCAACAGGACTGTGTTTTTTGGTGTGGTATGGTTTGGGTTTTTTTGTGAATAAGTGCTTGCTGCATGAGTTTTTTGTTTGTTTTTTTGTTTTAAATATGGGAGAAGTGCCTCTGAAATGTGAGGTAATGCATGTTCTCACAGCACTTGTTAGGAAGCAGCTATTTCAATCAGATATAGACTCAGTTCTCAACCTCAGCTCTAGCTGCTGTCCAATCTCATCCAGAGAAGGAAGCTAAATTTTATAGAGCTGTGAATGTTTCTACAAAGGATACTTCTGTGTTTTGCAAGCCATAAATCAGTCAAATAAAACTTTAGCTCTAGTTCAAAGAGATAAGCCCTCCTGACATGCTGTTTTAAAATTTGAATTTACTTTGCTGGAACAAAAATTAAGAATTTTACTTCCTCAGAAGTATTTACTTATACTCTATGAAAACATATGTATATTAAAGGCAACATAAATTGGAACACAAATTTATTTAAATATCACTAGCACATTAGAAAAAGAACAATGTGAACCTGTGATATCAGCAATTCCCTGGTTTTGGCTTGAATTTGCAAAAGTACATTATGAATTACTATCAAAAATTTTAGGATTATATGTAGCTTTTTCCATTTGTAAACCTCACCACAAATGTGTGAAGTACTACACTTGGATAAAGATTGCCAATATCAAGTCCATTTGCCTCACGTTGTAGTAGTCTATCTATATGGGAAAAAAATTAAGAAGGGAGATATTTATTTGGTAGATTTGACCTCATCTGCATTTATATGAGTAGCATATACCTATGAGAGATGTTATTTTATTCCATTTAAGTAACTGTGAAGATTGAAGAATTACACAAGTACTTGTGCACTGCATAATATTAATGATAAACTCATTAAATGCTATTACACTGTTGTCGCGGACCGAGATGGGTAAAGCCGCGACTCACACCTCCACCTCTTCAATAATTTCATATGTAAATTGAAAAATAGAAAAATCACAGAATCACAGAACTGTCAGAGTTGGAAGGGACCTCTAGAGATCATCTAGTCCAACTCCCCTGCTACAGCAGGATCCCCTAGAGCACCTTACTCAGGACTGCATCCAGGCAGGTCTTGAATAACTCCAGAGAAGGCGACTCCACAGCCTCCCTGGGCAGCCTGTTTCAGTGCTGTCACCCTCACCATAAAGAAGTTGTTCCTCACATTTAAATGGACCTTCCTATGTTCCAGCTTGTGCCCATTGCCCCTCATTCTGTCACTGGGAACTACTGAAAAGAGTCTGGCTCCATCCTCCTTGCACCCACCCTTTAGATACTTACAGGCATTAATAAAGTCTCCCCTCAGCCTTCTCTTCTCCAGGCTAAAGAGTCCCAGCTCTCTCAGCCTTTCCACATAAGGGAGATGCTCCAATCCCTCTATCATCTTTGTTGCTCTCCACTGGAGTCTCTCTAGTAGTTCGCTGTCTCTCTTGAACTGGGGAGCCCAGAACTTGATGTAGTATTCAGATGTGGCTTCACCAGGGCAGAGTAGAGGGAGAGGATGACCTACCTCCCTCCACCCACTGGCCACACTCTTCCTTATGCAACCAAGGATTCTACTGGCCTTCTTGGCAGCAAGGGCCCATTGCTGGCTCATGGACAATCAATTATGTACCAGGACTCCCAGATCCTTCTCCTCAGAATGGCTTCCCAGCAGGTCCACCCCTAACCTATATTGGTGCCTGGCATTCTTCCCCTGCAGGTGCAGGACCCTACACTTGCCCTGGTGGAACCTCATGAGGTTCTTCTCTGCCCAGCTCTCCAGCCTGTCCAGGTCACGCTGGATGGCAGCACAGCCCTCTGCAGTGCCAGCCACTCCTCCCAGTTTGGTATTCTCAGCAAACTTGCTCAGGATACACTCTGTCCCCTTGTCCAGGTCATTAAGGAATATGTTGAACAAGACTGAACCGAGTATTAACCCCTGGGAGACACCGCTGGCTACAGGCCTCCAATTTGACCCTGCTCCATTGATCACAGCTCTCTGAGTTCTGTCACACAGCCAGTTCTCAGCCCACCTCACTGTCCACTCATCTAGCCCACACTTCCTGAGTTGCCTAATGAGGATATTAAGGGAGACAGTGTTGAAAGCCTTGCTGAAGGTATCAAGGTAGACAACCTCCACTGCTCTCCCCTCATCTTGCCAGCCAGTTACAACATCATAGAATGCAATCAGATTGGTCAAACGTGATTTCCCTTTGGTGAATCCATGCTCACTTCTCCCAGTGACAAATTAGCAAATGGTTCTAGTTTCTCCCGCATTGTATTATCAATTATTTTTATCTCTCTCTATGCACTCATGGACTGTTTTTTTTTTACAATGAGTTGTTTACACTGGGAAGCAAATTTGCAAATTATTATTCATGCCTCTTTTACAGACCTGGAAAATGTAAATAGTAAGAACAGAAAGCCTGCCCTTGAAAATATAGCTCAGCACAATATTTCTCAGAGTATTCCTGAAACCAAAAATAAGGCACTAAGAAAATTCTTTCAGCTGAGAAGCAAGAAAGAAAACAATCACTGTCTCTCCCCTTGTAGGAGAAAAAGTCGAATACAAGTGAATGCTAGTTTATACTTTGCCATGGGGGGGGGGGAGGAAGAAAAAGAATTTAAGTTTTTTGTGTTGTTTCATTTGTGTAGGATTTTATGATGAACTAGTAGGCTTCTAGAAAACATGGATATATATAAATTACCTATAAGGAAAGCTTAATTTTTCATGCATGTCTCAATTAAATAGGGAGCACATTATGCATATTTACTTTTAAAATGATTAATTGTTCTGCAGAAAGCTAATAAAAATGGTCTTTACACATGGACTTTAACAACCCAGGGCCCAGATCATATGTAAGCAAGAAAAGGCTCCAGAAACTGAGTATTCCAAAGGCTTCAGCCTTGTAAGTATAATAAGAACACATCTAAGTTACACCAGCAGGATTCAGGACAAAATTCAGTTATAGTTGCTTCTCTTTCAAAAAAAATTAGTCAATCGAAGGAACTGCAATTACTGTGAAGCAGTTAATTCTGAAGGAGTGGAAAAATGCTACTGTTTGACATGGAACAGAGAGTACTTAGAAAGCACAGTGAGGGAGCTATTCCCTCTCCTTCCAAAATACAGGAGAAACCATTCTAAGCCATCTTTTAAACTTTAGGCCTGTAATGAAGAATTAATTGCCTGAAAATACAAAAATGCAGAGCAAGACATCTGCTGTGTCATTTGCTAGTTGTAGGCCAATTGATACAACCAGAGTGGTAAGGTGAGTTTTCACTGTATGTTCAAGTGGCAATGAGAACTATGGATCATTAGGGAAGAGTTTTGCTGTGGAAGAAAGTTGTAAGAAATTCACCAACATCTGTGATAATCACAGACTAACTATGATGACTGATGAGCAGGGTATTCCACATCCTTTCAAACAGACTTGACAGGACTCATTAATCCTTTTTAACAAGTGCAATGATATTTCTAAAGTTTCTAGATCTCAATCATCCCTGCTTTGTTTTCAAACTGAATACAGTTTGCATTTTATTCTAATCACATCACAATTTTATTATGTCCTCTTTCTCACTGATTTTGACTGTGGTCCTTCCTGGTTCTTTCATGTGTAGGTGAGGATTTGTTGAGTTACCAACATAGTCTTTCTACTCCTGACTGATAAGGAATAGTTCTCATTGGTTTTAAAAAGGGTTTTGTAAGTTTTTGATGGCTTTCATATTGCTTCCTGTCCAAAAGGTGCATAAACTGTTGATAATTGCATATGACTGGGATTTGGGATTATTTGGTTGGGTTTTTTGTAATTCTGTGAGCCAGTTACACCATATTTTCTTTCCTAATGAGCCCATAGGGTTTTATTTTGCACAGAGAAGGCTGAATAAATTTCTATTTAGATGAAATGGGAATTCAACTGCCTTGTAAGTATAAGAAAAACAATTATGTTTTTAAATAAGGGAACTTAAGTCCAAGTTTCAAAGGGTATTACTAATGTTTCTGTATTAGCGTTAGAATTTCTAATCATAAATTGAGAATAATCATTGTACCAATAATTAAGATTCCATACAGATTACTCTTGTTACCTTTTTTTTTTTTTTACTATGATCTAGGAAAAAACCAAAATTATTATAAAGTATACAGAGCTCATTAATGAAAATGAAGTAATTCAAGAACAACTCTAGATTCTAGGTATATTGTACTTTCTAAAAGTTGTCAAATGTGAGGTTTTAGGTGAAGATTTACTATTTTAGCCCAAGATTTCAGCCTTTTGGTTCTTGTCACTTTCTCGTGGCTTTTTCCCTTTTTTGAATTGACTTTTCATTTTTCCCTTTATCTATGCAGGGGTTTTTTGTTTGTTTGTTTGTTTTTTTGCTTTGCTTTGTTTTGGTTTTGTTTGGGTTTTTTTTTTACTTATTCTTATGCCTCTTGTTGTTCCTCTCTGTATTTACGTAAGATACGAATGATAAACCTCTTACAAACCAATGCCCTACTACCTGCTGTCTGAAAAGTACTACTCACAGAAGTATTTAAGATAACCAGCATGCTTACTTAGCTGTATTCTTAAATTTCCCAGAGATGTGAAAGAAAAGGTGTTACATTTCTGGAATAATACAAGAGGAAAATATTTCAAAGGTATGAAACAAACTGGAGAGATAGTATATTGGTTTCAGCTGCCACAGGGTTAATTTTTTTCATAGTAGCTTGTCTGGTTCTGTTTTGGATTTGTGACCAAGACAGCATTGATAACACACCCCTGTTTTAGCTATTGCTGAGACGTGTATTCAAAGCATCACAGCTTTTTTCTGTTTTTCACACTGCTTCACTGGTCAGTAGGTTGGAGGTGAACAAGTTGGGAGGGGACGCATACATTACAGCTGAGCCTAACTGACCAAGGGTTTATGCTAAAAAAAAGTTTATGATAGTAAGACACATAGCTATCTTATTTTAGTCTTTTCTAGACAATCAAAAGAAGAGTGTAGTTTGAGAAACAATTTTTTTTTTTTTTTGGGGGGAAGGAGTTTAAAGCTCTCACCAATATGGCTTTTGATTTAGTTTGGCCTACTAATAGTGGATTTTCAAAATAAGTAAGTAATAAAACCATTCATAGAAACAGGAAAGCAGAGAAAAAAAATAAAGACACCAAATAGAGGCCAAACCATGGTGAAAGAACAGCTACAGATAAAAGATTCTTAAGTACAAATAAATCCAGTTTTAACTCACACAGAGTTTATGATCCCAGAGAGTACTGAACTCAGTCAATGGAAACTTCAAGTGAGAGCACCACACCCCTTACCTATTGAAACCAATCCAGGAAAAAATTCAAAAACCATACGGCTTATTGAGACTTCCTAGGATAAAACCTATGTTGTTCTAAAAAATAAGAAAAAAAACCCCAAACCCTACCCACACTTTTGTCACAGTCTTGATTTTTTTTCTTTTATTGTCTATAATCCATACTATACCACATAATGATTCTTCGATCTACAAGTCTGTTTTTCACCAAAAAAAGTAATTGCACTGGGGAGAAAACAAACTAATACAATATTAGCAGTCTGGCACATGTCCCATATCTGACACCTTTAGTTTTAAAGTTAATGAAAAGTGTAAGAGCAATATAGCCTCATAGAAGCAAAAAAGAAATACAATGCCACTATGGAAGGTAAACAGCTTGTTCCTTGATATTTTGCCATCCTAATATGTCAGCCAAATAGAACACAATATTGGCTTTTTTATACATTGTAAAATATGCAGGTATATAAATTATGCATAATCAAGAAATCATTTGTGACCTAAAACGTTATGGGATAAAGAACTATTTTTGTTTGTTTGTTTGTTTTTTCTTTGTTTTTTTTACAGTGCTTGGTAACTTGATGTAATTTCTAGGACTTGCCTGAGAACATCAGTCCTCCCTCTATCCAGATTAAGATACACACAACAATATAGTCACAGATTTTCACCCTTTTTTCTTTTTTCTAGATTAGTAGAGCAACTATTGTTAACAGACTTAAATGTGTAGTATTCATTTCTATGTTAATAAAACTAATGTATTTCACTCTAGTTTGCAGAAATTAAATACTGACATTGCATTAGCATCCATTACTACACTGAGAGAGTAAAACTGCATTATTTTCATTCCTGGGAAGGTGAAGCTTCTATGCACTGGCCACATGAAATGTACTTTGGATATGTGAAAGACATGACCAAGACTACAATTAAGGCAGAAAAGGACTTGAAAAAACTTAGCAAAAAAACCTGTTGTTGCTGGGTTTTATTTTTTTCAAATGCAATACAAAGCAAAGCTTCAAAAACCAAAGTTAACAAAAAAAAACATTGTCTCACAATGTCAGTTTATAACAAGGTACCTAATATTTGTTGACAAATGCAGTCTGATATGATTAACAAATATTAGGGTGGTGAGTCAGTATTTGTTTTCAAGATGTTTGGAGACCAACTGAGGGCAAAAATAAGGCTCCCCAGACACCAGCAAAGCATGGCAAATCACTGGCCTCAGTTGTCCCTTTCTTAGTCTTTAACCTTTCTTCCTTTGGAATGTAGTATTGTTGGTTCTCACAGAAAGCAGGCCTTTTTTTCTTTTTTTCCCCTAACTCGTTTGGGAAGAGGGGGACAGTTAATTAATATCTTAAAAAAAAATATAAAAAAACATCTTTCACTTTTGAAACAAAGAACTGCAAGTCAGTGAGATTTGATTCATAGATGCTGTCAAAATAACATTGTTTTAAAAATAATTCCTGGAGGCTTCTTTTTGTTATGAGCTTTAAATGTGGATTTTCGCAATTTAAGTTGCAAATTCTAAGTCAACAACATTTTGTTCCAGTAGTTTATATCGAACTTATAGAGTACTTACAACTGCAGAAGTTTCCCATGGCTACTGATTTAATTCAACAAGGGGAAGTGTAGAGTTTTGCATTTGGGGAAGAGCAACACGATGTCCCAGTATAGGTTGGGGGCTGACCTGCTGGAGAGTAGTGTAGGTGAAAGAGACCTGGGGGTCCTGGTAGACAGGAGGATGACCATGAGCCAGCAATGTGGCCTTGTGGCCAAGAAGGCCAATGGCATCCTGGGGTGCATTAGAAAGGGTGTGGTTAGTAGGTCAAGAGAGGTTCTCCTCCCCCTCTATTCTGCATTGGTGAGGCCGCATCTGGAATATTGTGTCCAGTTCTGGGCCCCTCAGTTCAAGAAGGACAGGGAACTGCTTGAAAGAGTCCAGGGCAGAGCCACAAAGATGATTAAGGGAGTGGAACATCTCCCTTATGAGGAAAGGTTGAGGGAGCTGGGTCTCTTTAGCTTGGAAAAAAGGAGGCTGAGGGGTGACCTCATCAATGTTTACAAATATGTAAGGGGTGAGTGTCAGGGAGATGGAGTTAGGCTCTTCTCAGTGATGACCAATGACAGGACAAGGGGTAATGGGTGCAAATTGGAGCATAGGAGGTTCAAGGTAAATATCAGAAAAAATTTTTTTACTGTGAGAGTGACTGGAGAGCACTGGAACAGGCTGCCCAGGGAGGTTGTGGAGTCTCCTTTGCTAGAGACATTCAAAACCCGCCTGGACAAGTTCCTGTGTGATGTGCTCTAGGTGACCCTGCTCTGGCAAGGGGGGTTGGACTAGATGATCTTTCGAGGTCCCTTCCAACCCCTATGATTCTATGATTCTATGATTCTATGATTTTATCTTATCTGCAAATTGTTCTCTGAGTAAAAAATAAAATTTTAATGCAATTTTTGCCCATCTTAATTATTATGATGAAATTATCTATTTTTTTTAATAATGCTATTTTAACACCTTTTCAGCCTGGATCATATTCAACTGAAAAATAATGCAACTCCTATTATGCAGACCCATGCAGCAACAAAATATTTATACAATACTGTATTAAAAATTACTACCTATACTATGCCTATATTCTGACTTTCATGCTTGTTCTGAGTACAGAAATAATCTGAGGGTAACACGAAGACTGTGCTAGAGACAAGCCATTTCCTAACAGCAACTTTCTCAACTATCAACTTGCATATGTTTTTCTTTTAATCCATGCACCTTGTGCTTGTAGGTCCTGAGAAATCCTGGTCTCCACTTTCTTTCTCTCCAGCCTCCAGAAGTGCTTCCTTCTTGGTTCCTCTCTGTTGCTCTCCGTTTTGTGACCGACCAAGGCAGCATTTCCCAAGACAGGCAGAGAGAGTAGAGGATGAGATAGAGTTGAAGGCTCCCTTAGAAGCAATATGTTGGCAACGCACTGGCTAACAAATCACTTTGAGTGCAGGAGAATAAAAGGTTGCTTTAGCTGTAATTATAAAGAGATTCTGAAATGAGAGTAAAAATGGGAGGAAGCCCTCCTCCCCCACTCCTTTTTTGTTACTGTGCTTTTGTTTCCCCTAAGTATATACAACCCAGCTCGACTGAAGAGTGTACATCCACTTACTCCCTTATGATCAGGCTGTCAGACAGCCTCAGAATTTAAAGAGGTCCAAGAACAAAGTTAAGACAGGCTTCTTGTTCAGGTGAAGTTTTACTGTGGGGCAGTTAAAATGTAGTTCTCACCCCTGACCATGACAACTGGCATTGATCTGAGTAGCCACCATCCCTCTCAAATTCCAGGAGAGTGGGAGGCTTTTTAAATCATGGTTTTTACACCAGAGGTCCCAGTGAAAATGTGAGAAACTGCAGAACTGAGCCACTGAATGACAAGAATTTTCTCCATTATTTTAAATATTTTAATAATTTTTATTAACATACTGAAAATCTTTAGCTGCAATTCTAAATTACAGTTTGAAGGAGTTCATTTATTCAGTGCAGGGGATTAGTTTTCATAAGAATAAAAATCATGCCAGAGCCAAGCCAGTCGGGTCTCCTTGGAAACATTCCTGTTTGAAGCTTTTGTTGGTTGCTGATATAGCATATTTTGCTCTGTAGTCCAGGAAAAAAGAATCTATATATTAATGAAGATAGTAGAAAGACAAAGTCAGAAAATACAAAGCCTGTACTCTATGTGCTTTGTATATGCATTTCATCTTGTTACAGCAATTATGGGATTACAGGGCCAGGTCCCACTAGGATTTGTGTCACAATATGGGTAGAGTTTATAATTCAGCTAATGATTATCTTCAAGTTTTGTTATCCACACACAGTAATAAAAAGCTATTCTGAATTGTTGAGGCCTAGCTCACCTTATGGTAGGAGAAGGATTTTATCAAGCTAAACCAGACTGCTGATGCATAAAAAAAAGTAGCCCCTTATTCTTTCAGTTTAAATCATGAACACTTCAGACAAAATATAAAAGAGGTTTAGGACTGTTGCTTTTTTTCTGGGAGGAAGGATATATAACACTTCCTACTGAGTTGTGTTTTTTTCTTGGTTTTAAGGTAGGAAGAAAGTTATATTGATGACCTGTGTCAAATTTGAAATGCCATTTTTACAGAAAGTTAACAGAAAACTTTATTTTTCTTCATTAAGAGTAAAAAAAAAATCTGAACATTGACGTAATCTGAAAATAAAGTATTCTTTCAGCACAACAAAAAATACTCATACACAATACAAACAAATCATCAGCTAATATAGCCCAGGAAAAGAAAACAGGATTCTAGAATTTAGGACATAAATCTGGGCTATAAAATCTCACTAAGTACACTTGCCCCTGTTGAACTTCATCAGGTTTCTCCCCGCCCAACTCTCCAGCCTGTCTAGGTTTCTTTGAATGGCAGCACAGCCTTCTGGTGTGTCAGCCACTCCTCCCAGCTTAGTGTCATCAGCAAACTTGCTGAGAGTACATTCTGTACCCTCATCCAGGTCGTTGATGAAGATGTTGAACAACACCGGTCCCAGTACCGACCCCTGAGGGACTCCACTAGTCACAGACCTCCAACCAGATTCTGCCCCATTGACTACAACTCTCTGACTCCTTCCTTTCAACCAGTTCTTGATCCACCTCACTACCTGATCACCAAACCCATACTTGATCAACTTATCTACAAGGATGCTGTGGGAGATGGTGTCAAATGCCTTACTGAAATCCAGATAAACCACATCTACAACTCTACCATCATCTATCCACCTAGTAATTTCCTCATAGAAGGCTATAAGGTTAGTCAAACATGACTTCTCCTTGGTAAAACCATGCTGACTGCTCTTGATGACCCCCATGTCCTTGATATGCCTAGAGATAGTGACAAGAACAAGTTGTTCCATCACCTTTCCAGGGATGGAGGTGAGGCTGACTGGTCTATAGTTACCCGGGTCCTCCTTCTTGCCCTTCTTGTAGACTGGTGTGACATTTGCTATCCTCCAGTCCTCAGGCACCTCTCCTGTTACCCATGACTTACCGAAGATGATGGAGAGTGGCCTAGCAATGACCTCCACCAGCTCCCTCAGCACCCTTGGATGCATTCCATCTGGACCCATCGATTTATGGATGTCCAGATTACTCAACTGATCCCTAACCCAATCCTCATCTACCATGGCAAACTCCTCCTTTATCGTGACTTCTTCTGGGGCTATATGAATCTGGGGCTCGTGGGGAAAGCCTGCAGGAGTAAAGACAGAGGCAAAGAAGGCGTTCAGCACCTCTGCCTTCTTTATATCCTCTGTTACCAGGGCACCCACCTCATTCCTCAGTGGGCCAATATTGCCTCTAGTGTTAGTTTTGTTAGCTATGTATTTGAAAAAGCCCTTTCTATTATCCTTAACCTGACTTGCAAGGTTAAGTTCCAAGGAGGCCTTAGCTTTCCTAATTGCCTCCCTACATCCTCTGACAACTGTCCTATATTCCTCCCAAGTGACCAGCCCCTCCTTCCATGATCTGTAGATTTTCCTTTTCCACTTAAGTTTGCCCAGCAGTTCCCTTTTTAACCATGCTGGTCTCCTAGCTCCCTTACTAGATTTCCTAACCATTGGGATGCTCTGATCCTGTGCTTGCAAGAAGTGGTCCTTGAATGCTGACCAGCTATCTTGAGCCCCTTTACCTTCTAGCACCCTGTCCCATGGGATTTCCCTTAACAGTTGATTGAGGAGGCCAAAGTTTGCCCTGTGGAAGTCCAGGGTTCTGGTCCTGCTGGGTATTCCATTCCTTCCACACAGGATCCTGAACTCCACCATCTCGTGATCACTGCAGCCAAGGCTGCCACTGACCACCACTGCTTCAACAAGGCCCTCTTTGTTGGTGAGTACAAGATCCAGCAGCACTCCTCTTCTAGTCGGCTTGTCCACCATTTGCATTAAGAAGTTATCATCAATGCACTGGAGGAACCTCCTAGACTGTGAAAGGCTGGCTGTGTGAGTCTTCCAGCAGATATCGGGGTAGTTAAAATCTCCCATGAGGACTAGGGACTGCAGTTGTGAGGCTACTTTCAGCTGCCTGTAGAAAGCCTCATCAACTTCCTCGTCTTGATCAGGAGGTCTGTAGTAGACCCCCACCACTGTATCACCCACACCAGCCTGCCCCTTAATTCTTACCCACAGACTTTCAACTTGCCCCTCATCAGCCCCTGCACAAAACTCAATACATTCTAGTTGCTCTCTCACATAAAGAGCAACTCCACCACCTCGCTTCCCCGCCCTATCTTTCCTAAAAAGCACATAACCATCCATGGCCACATTCCAGTCATGTGAGCTGTCCCACCATGTCTCTGTTATTGCTACCAGATCACAACCCTTAGACCGCACACAGACCTCTAACTCTTCCTGTTTATTCCCCATGCTGCATGCATTGGTGTACAGGCATTTCAGGAAGCAAGCAGAGAACACTGGTGGGACCAAATCCTCCTTAGACCACCTGCCTTCAGGCCCTGGTATGTTCCTCTTGGGCTTGTCCCTAACAGACCCAGTTTTCTCCCCTTCCCCCTTCACATCTAGTTTAAAGCTCTCTCAATGAGCCCTGCTAAGTCCTGCCCCAAAAGCCTTTTCCCCATCTGGGACAGGTGCATCCCACCTGCCACCACCAGGCCAGGTGTCTCATATAGTAGCCCATGATCAAAAAAACCAAAGCCCTGCCTTTGGCACCAGTCTCATAGCCATTCATTGACCTGTAAACTCTTCCTATTTACCTCCCCACCCATTCTTGCAGGAGGGATGGAGGCAAACACTACTTGCGCTCCAGACCCCTAACTAGCTGTCCCAGGGCCCTGAAGTCACTCTTCATTGCCCTTACATTTCTTGTAATAATTTTGTCACTGCCAACCTGAAAAATCAGCAGTGGGAAGTAATCAGAGGAATTTACAAGATTAGAGAGTTTCCTTTTAACATCTCTAATCCGAGCCCCAGGGAGGCAACAGACCTCCCTGTGGGATGGGTCCGGTTGACAGATGGGCCCTTCTGTTCCCCTCAGAAGGGAGTCACCCACCACAATTACTCTCCTTTCCTTCTTGATTGAAGAAGTCCTAAGGACTCGGGGTGACTGACGAGTCCTAGGTGCTTCACTAGATAAGTCTACCCCTCCAATTTCATTTTCCTGTCCCTGAATTTCCAAGGCCTCATATCTGTTATTCAAGGGCAATTGGGAGGGTGGAAGGGGTTGGGAGGATTTTTTCTTGCCTTTCCGAGATCGGACTTCCTTCCATTCCTTCATATCTCCTAAGTCCTCTCCATCTGTCTGGTGACAGGAGGGGAGGGGATCCGGCACTTTCTCAACCTCTTCAACCTGCCCCTGCGTCAGGGTATGACTCCACCAATCTATTTCACTCTCACAATCTCTAATGGCTCTCAGTCTTTCAACCTCCTCGGTCAGTTTAACCACCTGCCTGAGGAGATAATGTATTTGTTCACACCGCACACATGCAGTGTCACTGGCTCCCTCCGGTACCAGTTCCAGGCTCAGGCATTCACTGCAGCCAGAGACCTGCATGGCTGCATGCCTGCTTGGAAGCTCCATCTGAGTTCCCACATTCTTTTTCACTATGGTTTTTGGGCGCGTTGTGACTATGATCTATCTGGCTAATTTGCCTGTCTTGATATGGGAAAGCGACCAGTTTTCTCTGCTCCCTGCCTCCCCTCGCGCTGCTCTCCACCTGCCCTCGCGCCTTCCCTGCAACAGTTGCCGCTCTCTGCTCTGCGCTGCCGCGTGCTCAGAGGAGGCTGCCAAATGGCCGCTTTTTAAACCTTGCCGCCGTTCACAGCCACTCCCCCTGCCACGTCAGCCTTCCTGTTCCTCGCAGGATTCCCACTCAGACTCGGGTCTCCTCGCTCTGCCCCGGCTTCACCGTCTCCGGGAAGCCCGGCTCTCTCTCAAATCCTCAGCAATTTAAAGGAACAGCTCTCACCGGTGTCGCTGCCGCCCTCTGCTCCGTGCTGCCGCGTGCATATCATATCATCATATCATATCATATCATATCATATCATATCATATCATATCATATATCATATCATATCATATCATATCATATCATATCATATCATATCATATCATAGAATGGTTTGGGTTGGAAGGAACCTTAAAGATCATCTAGCTCCAATCCCCCTGAATGGGCAGGGTCACCTCTCACTAGACCAGGTTGTTCAAAGCCCCATCCAGCCTGGTCTTGAACACTTCCAGGGATGAGGCATCCACAGCCTCCGTGGGTAACCTGTGCCAGTGTTTTACAACCCTCACACCGAGGAATTTCTTTCTAATGTCTAACCTAAATCACCCCTCTTCCATTTTAAAGCTAGTATCCTTGTCCTATCCCTACATGCCCTTTCAGACAGTCCCTCTCCAGTTTTCCTGTCAGCCCCTTCAGGTACTGGAAGGCCATTATGAGGTCTCCCTGCAGCCCTCTCTTCTCCAGCCTGAACAATCCCAACTCTCTCAGACTCTCTTCAGCCCTCTCATCATCTTCATGGCCCTCCTCTGGACTTGCTCCAAGAGCTCCATGTCTCTCCATATATAAAGTTTAAGAACAATAGCTTTTAGAAATTATGCTTTTACATTACTTTATCTATTATATATATGTTTTAGGGATAAGTTAGTGCAAAGAGAGGAGATTGTAATCTTCTGCATTGCCTCAATAGTATAAAATACTAAAGACATATAAATTTACTAATTCTGACATTTTAAGGGCTTGTGGTTTTAAAAGTAGGTCATGTAAGGCACAGAAAATGCCCTTCAGGAATTTGGACTAAACAACGCCAGAGCTTTTTCTCTTTTAGTATAAATAGCTTGAAATAATTCAACATAATGATAGATTTTTTTAATTCTAGGTTGTATTTAAAATTTCAAGATTGTTGTCTGCTTCTCATCTGCATTTGGGAATATTTTTATACAATCAGACAGTATTTTCAGTGTGATCATTCATCATACTTAGAAATGTGAAGTTAAAATTCAAAGAGGAATTGAAAACGTATATCATAGGAGTAAAAGAAAACCTTGATAAAAACATAAGTTTATTTTAGTCAAAAGAAAACTTCTAACAGCCTGAATAACCAGACTTCGTTCCTTCATCCCTACTTGATTTTTCTTACCTCATATTAAAATATTCTTTCTCAAAATGTGATATAAAAAATGCAGGCATATAGAAGTTGAAACTGAAAACCACTACCTTAAGTTGGAAAAGTTGCAAGAATGGCAAAAATTTTTTTCTGTGCCACTTTAGATTCTTACAAATAGTTCCAATGAAGACTTTTGGTCACTTTAAAATGCTGTATTTCATATAAATCTCCACATCACAGGAATCACGCTTTTATCTTTGGAATTGACTTCAGTGGAGCCAGGATTTTAGCCGATATCCCATAACTATCTAGGACAGAATAGGAAAATGATACTGCAGTATTACATCAGTTGTGAGTCTTACACACAATTAACTGTTATGCCTGTTTATTTTAAAAACCTGTTTACTAATTCTCCATATAACAGAACTTCGGGGGGGGGGGGGGGGGGGGGGGTGGAGGGGAGGGATTCTTATGAAAACAGATTTCAATTTAAAAAACTTTACTGCTTCTCTCTCTCATCCCATCTGACATTGACATTTTCACTTTGTAGTAAACTCCTTGAAAAACAAAATAGCCCATCAACATTTTTCCTGTAAATAAATTTACTGTAACAACTAAATACTGCAGTTGAGATGGAAAGTGTTATCACCATGATTTTTAGACAGAATGATAAGATATGAGTATGAAAACCTGAAGAAGGGTTGAAATTTGAAATCTGATGCAATTTTCTTTTGCCCTCTTGTTGAATAGGATGACAAGGTTTGTGAAAGCCCTGTCTAAACAAATAATCACCATTTTATCATTTATGTGGAATACAGTTACAGATGGGATTTTAAGCAATTCTTTGACAAATTCTGCAGATATTGATATCAAATAGGGAGTTTCTGAAAATTAGTTGATTCCTGCAAGTTTATGAAGTGTCTGGTAGATATACTGGTTCACATATAGAAAAGGAGAGATAGGGAGTTATTCCAAACAGGTGTGTGCAGATAACATACACTTCTTCCCTCTCCTCACTACTTCTCTGTCTCCCATTCTCTCTCCCCTTTAACACTATTACAGTCCGGTATGTATCTGTGCTTACCCAGTAAATGCCTCTTTCCTCTATCCACTTCTTTCTTAGAAACTGCTCCTTAAAACAATCTTCTCCCTTCATTTAGCCAACAGTGGTTCCCAAAGCACAATATCCATTTTATGCATGAACATTTCTAACCGTGTTGCTTGGACCCTGCTCACCTCACCACACCAGCATGCATATGGCAAGCTTTAAATATCCAGGCTTGCTCAGTACAACATGAACACAGAACAATAAGTAAACAATTAGCATAAATATTGGCAGCATCAGAGCCCAAAATTTTTAACATTCAAATACAGGAGTAAGCACCTGTTTCATGTAACTGTGTATGCCCTTCTGTTTCAAAATTAAAACTTTCTGGAATACTCATATGGGTGTTAATTATGTGTTTAGACATATGGAGCTGGTAGTAAAACTTGAGTCAGACTAGGGTAAAGACGTCTGCCTCAGTTGGCGATGACGTGCAATGTTCTCCCATGTCAATATATGTATACAGGTTTTTTTAATTGCCTGCTGTAATCCCATCTAAAGCTTT